>JBBBDQ010001244.1:2915000-2970407 GCA_037127315.1 Ascarosepion bandense | reverse complement strand
TGAAGATCGGTTGCTTGCGGGGGTAGTGAGGGACATGTTCCCTTGCCTTACCATCACGCCCCCGACCCTATGGCTGACCGTCAGGCCTTGGGTGCGACCGAAATTCCTGCTCGAATGTCTGGCGGCTTTACAGGCCATTCCACGGTCCAGTGACCTTTCACAGCCTAGGAAAATCTTCTATCGGGGATTAGTGGAGGGCGCCGTGAAGGATAAGCTGTGGAGTAAGCTCGGCATGTCGAGAGTGGAGTACCGCTCTCATTGGTCTTGGGCGCCAGGTGCAGATTGGCTCAGCAACTCTGAGTTTTCTCTGACCTGGCGATTGGCTCGGAATGGTTTGTCTCTCAATGACAAGCGTTTCGCAATGGGCCTGGCGGATTTGCCAGATTGTGAACGTTGCAACCTTGGAATTAAGGAGACGTCTGCGCACGCCTTCTTCCATTGTTCGCGCGTTCGCCCGTTGTGGGCGCGTGTCGGCGAGTTGACTGCTCGTATCGCGCCGCGGGAGCTCGTGCTCATTGATCGCGCATACGCTGTGGACAATGTGTTGCCCCCGTACTCTGGAGTGAAGCGGATGGTGTTTCTGACGCTGCTGGCTTCGGCTAGAATGGTGATATGGACGACGCGACTGGAGGAAGTCTTGCGGGGCGGTCGTCTTTCGGATCAGGATCTAATCCGATATTTTGAGCACCAGCTCAAAATGAAGATTAGAACTGAACGGAAACGGCTGCACCCGACAGACTTTTGCGAAAGGTGGATACATGCAGCGAGCCTGGTTCGTGTGACCGGGGCTAGCCTTGATTTTCTTTTTTAGATCTGCTAATCACATCGGGGGGGATTCCTTTGGAACCCTTCCCGTGGTTAAGGTAGATATTCTTTTGTGTACCTAGTTAATGTGAGTGTATGGGTTGTCCTAGCCTGTTCCCGGCTCCAATACTTTTGTTATGATCCAGTTCGAGATCCCCTTTGTCCATCGTTATTTTGTCCCGTTTCATTCTCGGCTGGGTCAGCCTTATACATTCTCCAGTCCAATTTATTTTTGTTCTCTGCTACTCCATTCCCCTTAGAAAGAGTGCTTCTTGATTTTGTCTTCTAAGACAGAATACAGCGGCCTCTTTAATTATGTGGGTGTGTTTGGGTCTTACTAACACCTTGTATATGATGTTCATTTGAAATTGTTTTTAGTTTGGGGATTTTTGTTTCTTCATTCCCCCTTCCCATCATGTCATTTCATGCACCAATTTTTAAATCTATTTTTGTATTATATTTGTCACAAATTTTTATGTACATTTGGGGCGTTTTGTAGGTCCCTGGTATGGTTTTTGCGGTATTTTGGTGTACGATATGTATGAGTGTTGATGGACAAATTCTTATGGTGATTGAGAAAATTGTAACGTATGTATGGGTCGTGAATCCGATTAGCTAGGTATAAGATAGAGTACTGAAGACCACCCCAAGTTTTGTTCCCCCTCCCATTTTTTCGGCCTTGTGCCATAATCTTTGTAATATAAGATAAATAAAACTAGCCATCCCCTCCCAGACTTTTTGTTTGTGTGGTTTATGGCAAAAAAACCAGAGCGAAGCTTTTGTTCCACCGTGATATTAGCTATCAATTTGGTTTTTGGGTTTGTTGCATTCCAGCCCGAGTTTATTGCTCGGGCCAGCGCAAAGTAGCGTCTAAACAACGCGAAACACCGGATTGCAACTACCCGGTGTTCGGCCACTTTGGTGGCAATGGCCTGTAATAGGCCGGAAGAAGTCGGTCCTCCCACCACGGCCTCGGTGGGAGGAAAGGAGGGGGATTGGGCATTACCGCCTCGGATCAATCCCCCTTCAGCTCCAGGATCCCCCATACCTTCCACTTCGGGGTGGACAGGGATTAAGACGACCAGCATAATGGCAAGCAAGGATGAGAAATACTACGAAGAAATGCGAGCTAAATATGCGGATTATATTAAGGGCACAGAGCTGGTCTCTGTGCCGGACAAACTAGCGGAAATCGAGACGAGAATCATCACCTTGTTTGCTAAGGATAGCAAAACGCACAAGTTGGTGGGAGTCTCGAGGGACGTTTTCGAAGAAGCATTGAAAGCTTTAAATATTAGAGCCAGGGCCGTGGCGAGGAGGGGCAATTCCATGTGGGGCGTCCTGCTGGGCGTTGACGAGGCGAAGCGCTTGGTCAATGCGGTACTGGAAACTAAAGCAACTTCAGTTCAGTACCGAGTACATGGGTGCCAAGGTGAAGGTCCTGCATGGCGTCCCCATGAAATTGATGAAGACCACGTTGGCTTACCATGCTGAAAGGTGGCCTGCTCCTCGCTGCGGTCCAAACTGGCATTTATTGGCGATACCAATACCCTGCAGGTGACGGCGTCCAAGGAAAATATCAGGAAAATCGTATCCTCACCTGCAGGGGACGGAGGATTTTCATTATTGTCGAAGAGGCCATGCTGTTGGGTCTGGGGCCGCGGAACGCGTCCTTCATGACGTGTCGACCAAGAAACCGGCCCCAATGGCCCAGCCAGCTCAACCAGTGAAGCAGCAGCTTGTGGAGAAGGAGGAGCGACCAGTAACACCCACAGACGCCGGTTGTGAGCAAGGAGGGCGAGTGGCAGGTGAGTGAGCCGCAAAAAGGCGAAAACGCCGTCTCCGGCAAAAGTGCTGCCGCACGGCACGTGCCACTGGCATGTCGCCCGTAACAGCTGAGAGGCACCCGTAACAGCAAAGGGCGCCCAAAAAGAGTCTCCTCCCAAGAGAGGGAAGGCGAGAAGTCCTTTAGAAGAACATTCGTGGGTGGAAGAGCGGCCTCCCCCAGAAGAGGAAGGGAGGGACGAGGGAAGAATGCGACAACCCAAAGTCATTTTGAAAACGGGAGTGTTAGAGAGGAAGGAAGTAGACAAATGTTCCTCTGCCGGTCTCCCGTAAGGAGTTCTATGCAAAAGGCTAGAAGTCTCCCCCTCGTCCCCGCTTAAAGCTACCCAGTCCCCAGTTTTAAGGCCCCCTTGGCTAGACACACTTTGTCTCTCCTCCCTTCTCCTACTCCCACTCCCACTCAGGCCTGAAAAAAACAGCACTGTCCCTCGTGGGGCCCCTGATGGAAGTGAAAGAGAACATTACAGGGGAGTGGTCCTCTCTGACGAAGCGCAGGCCTCTACTGACCTAACTACTATGGTAAGGGTCTTTCCTGAGACCCGAGGCTTTGCCAGGCCCCGGGCGTCATCACCCTGGTAAGAAATACCGGGGGGAACTGCAGGTCTGGGACCCATCACTCGAAGGTGCAGGCACTACCCCAAGCTGACCATGGCAAAAGAAAAGCCTACGCAGAATTAAGAAAGATGGCTAGAAATTGTTCAGGGAGACACGTATTACTCACCCTGTATATAGGGTGTAAAACTTATTTATCCAACGGACGTCGGCGGGATTGGCCGACGGACAGTTCGTCCATTCATCAGTGGGTCTAGGACAGTCCGTCAGAGTCCCATCCACCAGAGATTTTTCCCCGTATGTGATTGAGCCGTTGTTGCATGTTTTCTTGTTCTCTTTTTCAGGCCTGAGGAAATGTCTATCAAGATAGCCAGTTTGAATGCTGTTGGCCTGAGGGATCGGGGTAAGGCGGCTCGCCTGCTTCGTGACCTCTTGTCGTACGGCGTGGATGTGGCCGCGATCCAAGAGACTCACTTTGTTTGCGAAGTCGACTCTTGTGTGCTGGATGACGACTTTGTCGTGTATTCAGCATATGGGAGCCGGCGGGCCAGAGGTGTTTCTTTGCTGGTTAAGCGTACCCTGGACGCGAGGGTTGACCTTGTCCATGTCGGTGCCGAGGGCCGGCTGATCGTGGCCGATATTGCAGTGAAAAGCAAGTCGTTCCGGCTGATTGCGGTTTATGCGCCCAATGTTCAAGGTGAGCGTGTCTCTTTCTTTCGGCTGTTGGAGCCCTTCATGGTGCATTCAACACGGCTAATCTTAGTTGGGGACTGGAATGCCATCCTAACCCCCAAATGGGATAGAGGGAGGGGCGCTAGCGGGTGGAGTGGTGATCGTAGCCTGGTCAATCTTGTCGGCGATTTTGGTCTCGTCGATAGATACCGGGTCGATCATCCGGAAGGGAGCATGTGGACGTGGACGCGTAGTTGGCCCTCTACCCGGGTATCAGCGTACCTGGATAGGGTGTTAGTGAGAGAAGCCGACATAGACTTCTTAGAATGTCCTACGTTCCACTGGTTAGGCTACACGGATCACAAACTCGTTTGTGCCCGTGTGGTGTTAGAGTTTAGGCCTAGGTTGGCTGGTTATTGGAAGTTCAACCAGTCCTTACTGGACAGGCGGGACTTTCGTGACCAGCTGACAAAACTAGTTCAGCGGGCGTTAATTGGGCGAGTCATTGGGAGTAAGTGGTGGGTTAGTCTTAAGGACTCCATTAGGTCTTTCGCCACCAAATATAGCCAACGGCTCAACCTAGATAAGGCTGCGGAGGCAAAGACACTTAGAGCTAATTTCGCCCGGGCGGAGGCTGGTGGGGATTCCCTAGAAATAGCCTTAGCCAGGGAGGCCCTGGAGCGTTCGACTAGCGGGCGCTACATGGGCCAGGTAATTAGGGCTAAGTTAAGCAAGATGTCTTCCGAAGCTGTGAAAATGGGCGCGGAACTGCGCAAGGAAGAAATTCGCCGAGCCGGCGACCGGTACATTCGAGAGGTACGCGACCCGGAGGGACATCTCCTTAGGTCGACCGACGACATGTGCGAGGCGTTCCGGCAGCATTTCGAACACCGATTTACCAAGGAGCCTGGTCTCCGTGACGAGGACTTTCGCAGCTATTTGGCTGACTTTCCCCGGCTTTTGCCGGCTGAAGCGGCTAGCTGCGAAGGGGAGATTACGGAGGACGAAATCTACGTGGCTTTGAAGAAGGTCGGCAGTGGCAAGTCGCCAGGTTTGGATGGTTTGCCCTATGAATTGTACTTGAGGATGTCGCACCTTTTTGTCCCGCTCTTGGCTGTCGTGTTCAACCACTGGTTTCGGCAGGGGTCCATCCCCGGTCGGATCACCAGGGGCGTGATCACGCTGTTGAGAAAAGGCAAGAAGGTTGGGAGGGAACTAGACGATTACAGGCCCATAACTCTGCTAAACACAGAGTTAAAGATTTTGGCCAAGATCCTGACGAATCGCTTGCAGCTAGTTGCCGAGTCTCTGTTGGAACCGGATCAGACTTGTTCTGTGAAGGGGAGAACAATTCAGAGCAACCTGCACTTGATTCGCACGATCATAGAGGGTGTAGAAGACGACGATGAGGCCGCGCTGATCAATTTAGATCAGTCCAAGGCATTTGATAGGATTGACCATGGCTACCTGGCTGCTGTCCTGCAGGCCGCCGGATTCAAACCCGACTTCAGCCGCTGGATTAGCCTTCTGTATCGCTCCCCCCGGGCTGTGGTACAGGTGAACGGGAAGCTGTCGGGCGCTTTCGCGCTGTCTAGGTCGGTCCGACAGGGTTGTCCACTGTCTTCTCTCCTTTATGTCTTGGCGTTGGAGCCCCTCCTTCGCCGGCTAAGGGACGAGACTGGCAGTCCGGTCCTGCGTGGAATTGAAGTCCCTGGTGGAGCTCGAGCCAGGGTTTCCGCGTACGCCGATGACGTAACGACCTTTGTGTCCTCCCGCAGGGACATAGAGGCGGTACACCAGGCGCTTGTACGGTACGAGAAGGTGACAGGGGCCAGAATTAACTGCGACAAGTCATCCGGCTTGCGGTTAGGTGCCTGGAAGGGTGTTTCCCTCCCGGGGCCCTTCAGCTGGACGGACGGGCCGGTCAAGCTCCTCGGAGTTTGGTTCGGTCCGGACTTACAGCTGGAGAAAAACTGGTCAGAAGTACTGGCAAAGGTCGGCGCGTCGGGCAAGATTTGGCGTCGACGGAGTCTCTCCGTGAAGGGCTTGGCGGAGGTGTGTAACACATACCTCTTTCCCATGATCCTTTACCGGCTGTCAGTACTTCCCCTTTGTGACGATCATGAGAAGGCGCTCGAGCGTTTGCTATTCTCCTGTCTGTGGAGAGGACGCAAACACATGGTCGACAAAGGAGTCTGTTGCCTCCGTCCGTGTCAAGGGGGTCTGGGGATGCCACACTTGAGGAGCCACGTGCTCGCTTCAAGGTTGGCATTCCTCAGGCGCGCGTTAGAGGAAGATCGGTTGCTTGCGGGGGTAGTGAGGGACATGTTCCCTTGCCTTACCATCACGCCCCCGACCCTATGGCTGACCGTCAGGCCTTGGGTGCGACCGAAATTCCTCCTCGAATGTCTGGCGGCTTTACAGGCCATTCCACGGTCCAGTGACCTTTCACAGCCTAGGAAAATCTTCTATCGGGGATTAGTGGAGGGCGCCGTGAAGGATAAGCTGTGGAGTAAGCTCGGCATGTCGAGAGTGGAGTACCGCTCTCATTGGTCTTGGGCGCCAGGTGCGGACTGGCTCAGCAACTCTGAGTTTTCTCTGACCTGGCGATTGGCTCGGAATGGTTTGTCTCTCAATGACAAGCGTTTCGCAATGGGCCTGGCGGATTTGCCAGATTGTGAACGTTGCAACCTTGGAATTAAGGAGACGTCTGCGCACGCCTTCTTCCATTGTTCGCGCGTTCGCCCGTTGTGGGCGCGTGTCGGCGAGTTGACTGCTCGCATCGCGCCGCGGGAGCTCGTGCTCATTGATCGCGCATACGCTGTGGACAATGTGTTGCCCCCGTACTCTGGAGTGAAGCGGATGGTGTTTCTGACGCTGCTGGCTTCGGCTAGAATGGTGATATGGACGACGCGACTGGAGGAAGTCTTGCGGGGCGGCCGTCTTTCGGATCAGGATCTAATCCGATATTTTGAGCATCAGCTCAAAATGAAGATTAGAACTGAACGGAAACGGCTGCACCCGACAGACTTTGGCGAAAGGTGGATATATGCAGCGAGCCTGGTTCGTGTGACCGGGGCTAGCCTTGATTTTCTCTTTTAGATCTGCTTAGTCGCATCGGGGTGGATTCCTTTGGAACCCCTCCCGTGGTTAAGGTTAGTATTCTTTTGTGTATCTAGTTAATGTGAGTGAATGTGTTTGTCCCGGCCTGTTCCCGGCGCCTCGGCTTTTGTTATGATCCAGTTCGAGATCCCCATGGTCCATAGTTATTTTACCCCGTTTTCAATCTCGGCTGGGTCAGCCTTATATATTCTCCAGTCCCATTTATTTTGTACCCTGCTTCTCCATTCCCCTTAGAAAGAGAGCTCCTTGATTTTGTCTTTCAAGGCAGAATACAGCGGCCTCTTTAGTTATGTGGGTGTGTTTGGGTCTTACTAACCCATGTATATATATCATTTTTGAAATTGTTTTTGTTTTGGGGATTTTCTGTTTCTTCATACCCCCTCCCCATCATGTCATTTCATGAATAAAGTTTTAAATTTATTTTTGTAAGATATTGTAAATATTGTAAAAACACAAATTTTTATGTACATTTGGGGCGTTTTGTAGGTCCCTGGTATGCTGTTGCGGTATTTTGGTGTATGATAAGAATGAGTGTTGATGGACAAATTTTTATGGTGAATGAGAAAATTGTAATGGATGTATGGGTCGTGAATCGGATTAGCTAGGTACAGGATAGAGTAATTGAAGACCACCCCAAGTTTTGTTCCCCCTCCCAATTTTCGGCCTTGTGCCATAATTTGTAAATTTTTGCAAATAAATAGTCCCCCCCAGACTTTTGTTTGTGTGGTGAATGGTTACAAGTGCTAAAGACAGTAGTTGTTCCGCAGTGATATCTACTTGTACTTTGGTTCTTGGGACAGTCTGTTTTTCCAGCCCGAGTTTATAGCTCGGGCCTGCGTAAAGTAGTGTCAATAGACGCGAAACACCGGAGAAGCAGTTGTCCGGTGTTCGGCCACTTTGTGGCGATGGCCTGTAATAGGCCGGAAGAAGTCGGTCCTCCCACCACGGCCTCGGTGGGAGGAAAGGAAGGTGACTGGAGTTTACCACCTAGGATCAACTCCGCTTCAGAAGTACCAGCAGTATCTCCCATACCTTCTACCTTCTGGGTGGAATGGAGGTAGAATCACTACTAAGGGAGAGGAATACTATGTACAGATGAACCTTAAGTATGCAGAATTTATCAAGGGATCGGAACTGGTTTCGGTTCCTGAACAGTTAGCCCTAATAGAAGCCCGTATCATTACCCTGATAACAAAGGACCTTAAAACACATAAGTTGGTTGGGGTCCTCAGGATTCTTTTGAAGAAAGCATTAAAGCGTTGAACATCAAAGCCAGGGCCGTAGCGAGGAGAGGCGGTGCTGCTGTGGGACGTCCTGCTTGGATCTGCAGGGGAGGCAAAAGCCCTAATGGGAGTAGTCATGGAAACTAAGACTTCAAATCCATACGGAGTATATGGGTACTAAGAAACTCAAAATTACCCTGCATGGCGTCCCAATGGACATCGCCGAGGACCACATTGGTGCCTTTTTTGCCGGATATGGCAAGGTGTCCGAAGTCTCCTCGCTACGGTCAAAGGCAGGCTTCTTAACGGGTGATGGCGACCCTCCAAGTGACCTTGACGAAGGAGAGGATAGAAAAGATCCCTCTAACATCATTACTTGCAGGGGTCGCAAGATATTCGTGATTGTGGAGGGAAGAAAGCCGGCCTGTTGGGTCTGTGGGGCAGCGGAACATGTTGCCAAGACTTGCTCCGATTAAGAACCCGCCCCCAAAGGCTCAAACAGCCAAGCAGCCGCAACAAGAAGAAAAGGCAGGGGGAAAGGAGACGACTAAGCCAGCAACACCAACTCAAGCTCAGACTGTCAATAAGGAGGGCGAGTGGCAGACATGGTGGTCGGTAGAAGGAAGGCAAAGACTCCTTCTCCGGCGAAGACGTCGCCCCCCGTCAAGACGCCTCCAAAACAGACTCCGGCAAAAGCAGCGTCCCCGGCTAAACAGAAGGCGTGCCCGGCAAAAGCGCCGGCCCTGGGCGGGGAGCCGGAAAACAAAAGGAGCCCCCGGTAGAGGTTCCCCCTCCCGCCGAAACGCCGGCCAAACAGGAACAGAAGAAGAGTCTCTCCCCCAAGAAGGTGGAAGAAATGGACACGGAAAGGTCGGCGTCCTTTAAACGCGGGAGAGACGACGAAGAGGAACATCAAGTGATAAACCAAGAGTCGACGGAGGAGTAGGAGCGTGAACGTAGAAAACACAGGACAAATGCATCACTTCCGGTTTCCCCAATTAGTGCTCCTACGCGCAGAAAGCCAGGAGCCTGCCCTCTTCTCCACAGAAGGTGTCCCAGTCCCCGGCCTTTGAGCTTGACCCCCCTGAAGAGATCCACTTCCTCTCCCTCCCCTTCTCCCGTTCCTGCCCCTACTCGACATAAAAGAAAAATTCCCTCCCGCATGGGGATGCCCTCATGAAAATCAACGAGAACATTGTGTCAGAGTGGTCGTCGCAGAGGAGAAACTTACTGAAACCGCTTCTTAAGCTCACTTCTGTCAAGGGACTATCCACGGACGACCCTAGAAACTTTTCCCAGGCCCCAGGTGTCATTACCCTGATACGTAACACAGGAGGCAACCTGAGGGTCTGGGACCACATAGCCCAGGTAAAAAAACATTACCCAAATATTAGAATGGTGCAGGAAGGCACCCCCGAATTAAAGAAATGTATGAAATTGTGCTGGAGGTTCCCGATTTTGATCCACCCATGCTTATATAGGTAATAAAACTCACTTACCCTACGGACGTCGGCGGTATTGTCCTGGACGGACGGATTACGTCCGATATTGGTACAGGGTCCCTAGGACAGTCCGTCGGGGTCCCAGCCACCAGAGATTTCTACCCCGTATGCGATTAGTGCCTTGTTGCATGTTCTGTTTGTTTTTCTCGTTTCAGGTCTAAAAGATGTCTATTAAGATAGCCAGTTTGAATGCGAGGGGCCTGAGGGATCGGGGTAAGGCGGCTCGCCTGCTTCGTGACCTCTTGTCCTTCGGCGTGGATGTGGCCGCGATCCAAGAGACTCACTTTGTTTGCGAAGTCGACTCGTGTGTGCTGTCTAACGACTTTGTCGTCTATTCAGCATATGGGAGCCGGCAGGCCAGAGGTGTTTCTTTGCTGGTCAAGCGTACCCTGGACGCGAGGATTGACCTTGTCCATGTCGGTGCCGAGGGCCGGCTGATCGTGGCCGATATTGCAGTGAAAAGCAAGTCGTTCCGGCTGATTGCGGTTTATGCGCCCAATGATCAAGGTGAGCGAGTCTCTTTCTTTCGGCTGTTGGAGCCCTTCATGGTGCATTCAACACGGCTAATCTTAGTTGGGGACTGGAATGCCATCCTAACCCCCAAATGGGATAGAGGAAGGGGCGCTAGCGGGAGGCGTGGTGATCGTAGCCTGGTTGATCTGATCGGCGAATTTGGTCTCGTCGATAGATACCGGGTCGATCATCCGGAAGGGAGCATGTGGACGTGGGCGCTTAATTGGCCTTCTACCCGGGTATCTGCGTACCTGGATAGGATGTTAGTGAGAGTAGCCGACATAGACTTCTTAGAATGTCCAACGTTCCACTGGTTAGGCTACACGGACCACAAACTCGTTTGTGCCCGTGTGGTGTTAGATTTTAGGCCTAGGTTGGCTGGTTATTGGAAGTTCAATCAGTCCTTACTGGACAGGCGGGACTTTCGTGACCAGCTGACAAGATTAGTTCAGCGGGCGTTAATTGGGCGAGTCATTGGGAGTAAGTGGTGGGTTAACCTTAAGGACACCATTAGGTCTTTCGCCACCCAATACAGCCAACGGCTCAACCTAGATAAGGCTGCGGAGGCAAAGACACTTAGAGCTAATTTCGCCCGGGCGGAGGCTGGTGGGGATTCCCTAGAGATAGCCTTAGCCAGGGAGGCCCTGGAGCGTTCGACTAGCGGGCGCTACATGGGTCAGGTAATTAGGGCTAAGTTAAGCAAGATGTCTTCCGAAGCTGTGAAAATGGGCGCGGAACTGCGCAAGGAAGAAATTCGCCGAGCCGGCGACCGGTACATTCGAGAGGTACGCGACCCGGAGGGACATCTCCTTAGGTCGACCGACGACATGTGCGAGGCGTTCCGGCAGCATTTCGAACACCGATTTACCAAGGAGCCTGGTCTCCGTGACGAGGAGTTTCGCAGCTATTTGGCTGACTTTCCCCGGCTTTTGCCGGCTGAAGCGGCTAGCTGCGAAGGGGAGATTACGGAGGACGAAATCTACGTGGCTTTGAAGAAGGTCGGCAGTGGCAAGTCGCCAGGTTTGGATGGTTTGCCCTATGAATTGTACTTGAGGATGTCGCACCTTTTTGTCCCGATCTTGGCTGTCGTGTTCAACCACTGGTTTCGGCAGGGGTCCATCCCCGGTCGGATCACCAGGGGCGTGATCACGCTGTTGAGAAAAGGCAAGAAGGTTGGGAGGGAACTAGACGATTACAGGCCCATAACTCTGCTAAACACAGAGTTAAAGATTTTGGCCAAGATCCTGACGAATCGCTTGCAGCTAGTTGCCGAGTCTCTGTTGGAACCGGATCAGACTTGTTCTGTGAAGGGGAGAACAATTCAGAGCAACCTGCACTTGATTCGCACGATCATAGAGGGTGTAGAAGACGACGATGAGGCCGCGCTGATCAATTTAGATCAGTCCAAGGCATTTGATAGGATTGACCATGGCTACCTGGCTGCTGTCCTGCAGGCCGCCGGATTCAAACCCGACTTCAGCCGCTGGATTAGCCTTCTGTATCGCTCCCCCCAGGCTGTGGTACAGGTGAACGGGAAGCTGTCGGGCGCTTTCGCGCTGTCTAGGTCGGTCCGACAGGGTTGTCCACTGTCTTCTCTCCTTTATGTCTTGGCGTTGGAGCCCCTCCTTCGCCGGCTAAGGGACGAGACGGGCAGTCCGGTCCTGCGTGGAATTGAAGTCCCTGGTGGAGCTCGAGCCAGGGTTTCCGCGTACGCCGATGACGTAACGACCTTTGTGTCCTCCCGCAGGGACATAGAGGCGGTACAACAGGCGCTTGAACGGTACGAGAAGGTGACAGGGGCCAGAATTAACCGCGACAAGTCATCCGGCTTGCGGTTAGGCGCCTGGAAGGGTGTTTCCCTCCCGGGGCCCTTCAGCTGGACGGACGGGCCGGTCAAAATCCTCGGAATTTGGTTCGGTCCGGACTTACAGCTGGAGAAAAACTGGTCAGAAATACTGGCAAAGGTCGGCGCGTCGGTCAAGACTTGGCGTCGACGGAGTCTCTCCGTGAAGGGCTTGGCGGAGGTGTGTAATACATACCTCTTTCCCATGATCCTTTACCGGCTGTCAGTACTTCCCCTTTGTGACGATCATGAGAAGGCGCTCGAGCGTTTGCTATTCTCCTGTCTGTGGAGAGGACGCAAACACATGGTCGACAAAGGAGTCTGTTGCCTCCGTCCGTGTCAGGGGGGTCTGGGGATGCCACACTTGAGGAGCCACGTGCTCGCTTCAAGGTTGGCATTCCTCAGGCGCGCGTTGGAGGAAGATCGGTTGCTTGCGGGGGTAGTGAGGGACATGTTCCCTTGCCTTACCATCACGCCCCCGACCCTATGGCTGACCGTCAGGCCTTGGGTGCGACCGTAATTCCTGCTCGAATGTCTGGCGGCTTTACAGGCCATTCCACGGTCCAGTGACCTTTCACAGCCTAGGAAAATCTTCTATCGGGGATTAGTGGAGGGCGCCGTGAAGGATAAGCTGTGGAGTAAGCTCGGCATGTCGAGAGTGGAGTACCGCTCTCATTGGTCTTGGGCGCCAGGTGCGGATTGGCTCAGCAACTCTGAGTTTTCTCTGACCTGGCGATTGGCTCGGAATGGTTTGTCGCTCAATGACAAGCGTTTCGCAATGGGCCTGGCGGATTTGCCAGATTGTGAACGTTGCGTCCTTGGAATTAAGGAGACGTCTGCGCACGCCTTCTTCCATTGTTCGCGCGTTCGCCCGTTGTGGGAGCGTGTCGGCGAGTTGACTGCTCGTATCGCGCCGCGGGAGCTCGTGCCCATTGACCGCGCATACGCTGTGGACAATGTGTCGCCCCCGTACTCTGGAGTGAAGCGGATGGTGTTTCTGTCGCTACTGGCCACGGCTAGAATGGTGATATGGACGACGCGACTGGAGGAAGTCTTGCGGGGCGGCCGTCTTTCGGATCAGGATCTAATCCGATATTTTGAGCATCAGCTCAAAATGAAGATTAGAACTGAACGGAAACGGCTGCACCCGACAGACTTTGGCGAAAGGTGGATATATGCAGCGAGCCTGGTTCGTGTGACCGGGGCTAGCCTTGATTTTCTCTTTTAGATCTGCTAGTCGCATCGGGGTGGATTCCTTTGGAACCCCTCCCGTGGTTAAGGTTAGTATTCTTTTGTGTATCTAGTTAATGTGAGTGAATGTGTTTGTCCCGGCCTGTTCCCGGCGCCTCGGCTTTTGTTATGATCCAGTTCGAGATCCCCATGGTCCATAGTTATTTTACCCCGTTTTCAATCTCGGCTGGGTCAGCCTTATATATTCTCCAGTCCCATTTATTTTGTACCCTGCTTCTCCATTCCCCTTAGAAAGAGAGCTCCTTGATTTTGTCTTTCAAGGCAGAATACAGCGGCCTCTTTAGTTATGTGGGTGTGTTTGGGTCTTACTAACCCATGTATATATATCATTTTTGAAATTGTTTTTGTTTTGGGGATTTTCTGTTTCTTCATACCCCCTCCCCATCATGTCATTTCATGAATAAAGTTTTAAATTTATTTTTGTAAGATATTGTAAATATTGTAAAAACACAAATTTTTATGTACATTTGGGGCGTTTTGTAGGTCCCTGGTATGCTGTTGCGGTATTTTGGTGTATGATAAGAATGAGTGTTGATGGACAAATTTTTATGGTGAATGAGAAAATTGTAATGGATGTATGGGTCGTGAATCGGATTAGCTAGGTACAGGATAGAGTAATTGAAGACCACCCCAAGTTTTGTTCCCCCTCCCAATTTTCGGCCTTGTGCCATAATTTGTAAATTTTTGCAAATAAATAGTCCCCCCCAGACTTTTGTTTGTGTGGTGAATGGTTACAAGTGCTAAAGACAGTAGTTGTTCCGCAGTGATATCTACTTGTACTTTGGTTCTTGGGACAGTCTGTTTTTCCAGCCCGAGTTTATAGCTCGGGCCTGCGTAAAGTAGTGTCAATAGACGCGAAACACCGGAGAAGCAGTTGTCCGGTGTTCGGCCACTTTGTGGCGATGGCCTGTAATAGGCCGGAAGAAGTCGGTCCTCCCACCACGGCCTCGGTGGGAGGAAAGGAAGGTGACTGGAGTTTACCACCTAGGATCAACTCCGCTTCAGAAGTACCAGCAGTATCTCCCATACCTTCTACCTCTGGGTGGAATGGAGGTAGAATCACTACTAAGGGAGAGGAATACTATGCACAGATGAACCTTAAGTATGCAGAATTTATCAAGGGATCGGAACTGGTTTCGGTTCCTGAACAGTTAGCCCTAATAGAAGCCCGTATCATTACCCTGATAACAAAGGACCTTAAAACACATAAGTTGGTTGGGGTCCCCAGGGATTCTTTTGAAGAAAGCATTAAAGCGTTGAACATCAAAGCCAGGGCCGTAGCGAGGAGAGGCGGTGCCATGTGGGACGTCCTGCTTGGATCTGCAGGGGAGGCAAAAGCCCTAATGGGAGTAGTCATGGAAACTAAGACTCTCCAAATCCATACGGAGTATATGGGTACTAAGAAACTCAAAATTACCCTGCATGGCGTCCCAATGGACATCGCCGAGGACCACATTGGTGCCTTTTTTGCCGGATATGGCAAGGTGTCCGAAGTCTCCTCGCTACGGTCAAAGGCAGGCTTCTTAACGGGTGATATGACCCTCCAAGTGACCTTGACGAAGGAGAGGATAGAAAAGATCCCCAACATCATTACTTGCAGGGGTCGCAAGATATTCGTGATTGTGGAGGGAAGAAAGCCGGCCTGTTGGGTCTGTGGGGCAGCGGAACATGTTGCCAAGACTTGCCCGACTAAGAACCCGCCCCCAAAGGCTCAAACAGCCAAGCAGCCGCAGCAAGAAGAAAGGCGGGGGGAGGAAAGGAGACGACTAAGCCAGCAACACCAACTCAAGCTCAGACTGTCAATAATGGCAGGTGGTCGGTAGAAGGAGGCGAAAACTCCTTCTCCGGCGAGGCAATCGCCCCCGTCGAGGCGCCTCCAAAACAGACTCCGGCAAAAGCAGCGTCCCCGGCTAAAACAGAAGGCGTGCCCGGCCAAAAGCGCCGTCTCTGGGCGGGGAGCCGGAAAAACAAGGAGCCCCGGTAGAGGTCTCCCCCTCCCGCCGAAACACCGGCCAAACAGGAACAGAAGAAGAGTCTCTCCCCAAGAAGGTGGAAGAAATGGACGTGGAAAGGTCGGCGTCCTTAAAACGCGGGAGAGACGACGAAGAGGAACATCGCAGTAAACCCAAGGAGTCGACGGAGGTAGGAGCGTGGAACGTGAAAACACAGGGACAAATGTGCATCGCTTCGGTTCCCCAATTAGGTGCTCCTACGCGCAGAAAGCCAGGGAGCCTGCCCTCTTCTCCACAGAAGGTGTCCCAGTCCCAACCTTTGACTGACCCCCCTGAAGAGATCCACTTCTCCTCTCCCTCCCCTTCTCCTGTTCCTGCCCCTACTCGACATAAAAGAAAATTCCCCTCCCGTGGGGATACCCTCATGAAAATCAACGAGAACATTGTCGCTCAGAGTGGTCGTCGCAGAGGAGAAACTTACTGGAAACCGCTTCTTAAGCTCACTTCTGTCGAGGACTATCCACGGACGACCCTAGAAACTTTTCCCAGGCCCCAGGTGTCATTACCCTGATACGTAACACAGGAGGCAACCTGAGGTCTGGGACCACACCAACCCAGGCCAAAAAAACATTACCCAAATATTAGAATGTGATTTGAGGCCTCCCCGAATTAAGAAAATGGCTAGAAATTATTGCTGGGAGGTTCCCGATTTTGATCCACCCATGCTTATACAGGGTAATAAAGGCATAGCACCTACGGACGTCGGCGGTATTGTCCTGGACGGACGGATTACGTCCGATATTGGTGCGATTCCCTAGGACGATCCGTCAAGGTTACAACAGGAATTTCTACGCGTACGTTAGTGCCTTGTTGCATGTTCTGTTTGTTTTCTCGTTTCAGGTCTAAAGTGTCATCAAAATGGCCAGTTTGAATGCGAGGGGCCTGAGGGATCGGGGGTAAGGCGGCTCGCCTGCTTCATGACCTCTTGTCCTTCGGCGTGGATGTGGCCGCGATCCAAGAGACTCACTTTGTTTGCGAAGTCGCTCATGTGCTGTCTAACGACTTTGTCGTCTATTCCGTATGGGAGCCGGCAGGCCAGAGGTGTTTCTTTGCTGGTCAAGCGTACCCTGGACGCGAGGATTGACCTTGTCCATGTCAGTGCCGAGGGCCCATTGATCGTGGCCGATATTGCAGTGAAAAGCAAGTCGTTCCGGCTGATTGCGGTTTATGCGCCCAATGATCAAGGTGAGCGAGTCTCTTTCTTTCGGCTGTTGGAGCCCTTCATGGTGCATTCAACACGGCTAATCTTGGTTGGGGACTGGAATGCCATCCTAACCCCCAAATGGGATAGAGGAAGGGGCGCTAGCGGGAGGCGTGGTGATCGTAGCCTGGTTGATCTGATCGGCGAATTTGGTCTCGTCGATAGATACCGGGTCGATCATCCGGAAGGGAGCATGTGGACGTGGGCGCTTAATTGGCCTTCTACCCGGGTATCTGCGTACCTGGATAGGATGTTAGTGAGAGTAGCCGACATAGACTTCTTAGAATGTCCAACGTTCCACTGGTTAGGCTACACGGACCACAAACTCGTTTGTGCCCGTGTGGTGTTAGATTTTAGGCCTAGGTTGGCTGGTTATTGGAAGTTCAATCAGTCCTTACTGGACAGGCGGGACTTTCGTGACCAGCTGACAAGATTAGTTCAGCGGGCGTTAATTGGGCGAGTCATTGGGAGTAAGTGGTGGGTTAACCTTAAGGACACCATTAGGTCTTTCGCCACCCAATACAGCCAACGGCTCAACCTAGATA
Source organism: Ascarosepion bandense (assembly GCA_037127315.1). Classification (NCBI taxonomy): domain Eukaryota; kingdom Metazoa; phylum Mollusca; class Cephalopoda; order Sepiida; family Sepiidae; genus Ascarosepion; species Ascarosepion bandense. The sequence continues at coordinate 2,953,321 of JBBBDQ010001244.1, read as the reverse complement.
AGGCTGCGGAGGCAAAGACACTTAGAGCTAATTTCGCCCGGGCGGAGGCTGGTGGGGATTCCCTAGAGATAGCCTTAGCCAGGGAGGCCCTGGAGCGTTCGACTAGCGGGCGCTACATGGGTCAGGTAATTAGGGCTAAGTTAAGCAAGATGTCTTCCGAAGCTGTGAAAATGGGCGCGGAACTGCGCAAGGAAGAAATTCGCCGAGCCGGCGACCGGTACATTCGAGAGGTACGCGACCCGGAGGGACATCTCCTTAGGTCGACCGACGACATGTGCGAGGCGTTCCGGCAGCATTTCGAACACCGATTTACCAAGGAGCCTGGTCTCCGTGACGAGGAGTTTCGCAGCTATTTGGCTGACTTTCCCCGGCTTTTGCCGGCTGAAGCGGCTAGCTTGCGAAGGGGAGATTACGGAGGACGAAATCTACGTGGCTTTGAAGAAGGTCGGCAGTGGCAAGTCGCCAGGTTTGGATGGTTTGCCCTATGAATTGTACTTGAGGATGTCGCACCTTTTTGTCCCGATCTTGGCTGTCGTGTTCAACCACTGGTTTCGGCAGGGGTCCATCCCCGGTCGGATCACCAGGGGCGTGATCACGCTGTTGAGAAAAGGCAAGAAGGTTGGGAGGGAACTAGACGATTACAGGCCCATAACTCTGCTAAACACAGAGTTAAAGATTTTGGCCAAGATCCTGACGAATCGCTTGCAGCTAGTTGCCGAGTCTCTGTTGGAACCGGATCAGACTTGTTCTGTGAAGGGGAGAACAATTCAGAGCAACCTGCACTTGATTCGCACGATCATAGAGGGTGTAGAAGACGACGATGAGGCCGCGCTGATCAATTTAGATCAGTCCAAGGCATTTGATAGGATTGACCATGGCTACCTGGCTGCTGTCCTGCAGGCCGCCGGATTCAAACCCGACTTCAGCCGCTGGATTAGCCTTCTGTATCGCTCCCCCCAGGCTGTGGTACAGGTGAACGGGAAGCTGTCGGGCGCTTTCGCGCTGTCTAGGTCGGTCCGACAGGGTTGTCCACTGTCTTCTCTCCTTTATGTCTTGGCGTTGGAGCCCCTCCTTCGCCGGCTAAGGGACGAGACGGGCAGTCCGGTCCTGCGTGGAATTGAAGTCCCTGGTGGAGCTCGAGCCAGGGTTTCCGCGTACGCCGATGACGTAACGACCTTTGTGTCCTCCCGCAGGGACATAGAGGCGGTACAACAGGCGCTTGAACGGTACGAGAAGGTGACAGGGGCCAGAATTAACCGCGACAAGTCATCCGGCTTGCGGTTAGGCGCCTGGAAGGGTGTTTCCCTCCCGGGGCCCTTCAGCTGGACGGACGGGCCGGTCAAAATCCTCGGAATTTGGTTCGGTCCGGACTTACAGCTGGAGAAAAACTGGTCAGAAATACTGGCAAAGGTCGGCGCGTCGGTCAAGACTTGGCGTCGACGGAGTCTCTCCGTGAAGGGCTTGGCGGAGGTGTGTAATACATACCTCTTTCCCATGATCCTTTACCGGCTGTCAGTACTTCCCCTTTGTGACGATCATGAGAAGGCGCTCGAGCGTTTGCTATTCTCCTGTCTGTGGAGAGGACGCAAACACATGGTCGACAAAGGAGTCTGTTGCCTCCGTCCGTGTCAGGGGGGTCTGGGGATGCCACACTTGAGGAGCCACGTGCTCGCTTCAAGGTTGGCATTCCTCAGGCGCGCGTTGGAGGAAGATCGGTTGCTTGCGGGGGTAGTGAGGGACATGTTCCCTTGCCTTACCATCACGCCCCCGACCCTATGGCTGACCGTCAGGCCTTGGGTGCGACCGAAATTCCTGCTCGAATGTCTGGCGGCTTTACAGGCCATTCCACGGTCCAGTGACCTTTCACAGCCTAGGAAAATCTTCTATCGGGGATTAGTGGAGGGCGCCGTGAAGGATAAGCTGTGGAGTAAGCTCGGCATGTCGAGAGTGGAGTACCGCTCTCATTGGTCTTGGGCGCCAGGTGCGGATTGGCTCAGCAACTCTGAGTTTTCTCTGACCTGGCGATTGGCTCGGAATGGTTTGTCGCTCAATGACAAGCGTTTCGCAATGGGCCTGGCGGATTTGCCAGATTGTGAACGTTGCGTCCTTGGAATTAAGGAGACGTCTGCGCACGCCTTCTTCCATTGTTCGCGCGTTCGCCCGTTGTGGGAGCGTGTCGGCTAGTTGACTGCTCGTATCGCGCCGCGGGAGCTCGTGCCCATTGACCGCGCATACGCTGTGGACAATGTGTCGCCCCCGTACTCTGGAGTGAAGCGGATGGTGTTTCTGTCGCTACTGGCCACGGCTAGAATGGTGATATGGACGACGCGACTGGAGGAAGTCTTGCGGGGCGGCCGTCTTTCGGATCAGGATCTAATCCGATATTTTGAGCATCAGCTCAAAATGAAGATTAGAACTGAACGGAAACGGCTGCACCCGACAGACTTTGGCGAAAGGTGGATATATGCAGCGAGCCTGGTTCGTGTGACCGGGGCTAGCCTTGATTTTCTCTTTTAGATCTGCTAGTCGCATCGGGGTGGATTCCTTTGGAACCCCTCCCGTGGTTAAGGTTAGTATTCTTTTGTGTATCTAGTTAATGTGAGTGAATGTGTTTGTCCCGGCCTGTTCCCGGCGCCTCGGCTTTTGTTATGATCCAGTTCGAGATCCCCATGGTCCATAGTTATTTTACCCCGTTTTCAATCTCGGCTGGGTCAGCCTTATATATTCTCCAGTCCCATTTATTTTGTACCCTGCTTCTCCATTCCCCTTAGAAAGAGAGCTCCTTGATTTTGTCTTTCAAGGCAGAATACAGCGGCCTCTTTAGTTATGTGGGTGTGTTTGGGTCTTACTAACCCATGTATATATATCATTTTTGAAATTGTTTTTGTTTTGGGGATTTTCTGTTTCTTCATACCCCCTCCCCATCATGTCATTTCATGAATAAAGTTTTAAATTTATTTTTGTAAGATATTGTAAATATTGTAAAAACACAAATTTTTATGTACATTTGGGGCGTTTTGTAGGTCCCTGGTATGCTGTTGCGGTATTTTGGTGTATGATAAGAATGAGTGTTGATGGACAAATTTTTATGGTGAATGAGAAAATTGTAATGGATGTATGGGTCGTGAATCGGATTAGCTAGGTACAGGATAGAGTAATTGAAGACCACCCCAAGTTTTGTTCCCCCTCCCAATTTTCGGCCTTGTGCCATAATTTGTAAATTTTTGCAAATAAATAGTCCCCCCCAGACTTTTGTTTGTGTGGTGTTTGGCATAAGAGCAGGCTGCAGCATCTGTTCCATCGTGATATTTGCTGACAGTGTGTTTCTTGGACGTACTGATTTCCAGCCCGAGTTTATAGCTCGGGCCACGGTAAAGTAGTGTTTTTGGACGCGAAACACCGGAAAAAAGTTGTCCGGTGTTCGGCCACTTTGGTGGCAATGGCCTCGAATGGGCCGGTTGAGAGTGTTCCCCCCACCACGGCGTCGGTGGGAGGAAAGGAGGGTGACTGGCAACTTCCGCCACGGGAGTCACCCTCCGTAGCAGCAGCAGGTTCCCCCATACCGTCCACTTCGGGGTGGACAGGAAGTAAAACCAGTAGCATAATGATAAGCAAAGACGAGAAGTATTATGAAGATATGAGAGCCAAATACGCGGAATACATCAAGGGCACAGAGCTGGTCTCTGTGCCGGAAAAGTTAGCCGAAATTGAGGCAAGAATTATCACTTTGTACGCAAAGGATTTAAAAACGCATAAGCTGGTTGGAGTATCTAGGGACATGTTTGAGGAAGCGATTAAAGCTTTAAACATTAAGGCCAGGGCCGTGGCGAGGAGGGGCAATGCCATGTGGGACGTCCTGCTGGGCACGGCCGACGAGGCGAAGCGTCTGGTCGGAGCCGTACTGGAAACTAAAACACTCCAGTTCAGCACCGAGTACATGGGTGCCAGAAAAGTAAAAATTACATTGCATGGCGTCCCCATGGACATTGATGAAGACCACGTGGGCGCCTTTTTCGCAGGATACGGAAAGGTGGCCTCAGTCTCCTCGCTGCGGTCAAAAGCTGGCATCATTACAGGTGATATGACACTGCAGGTGACTGTATCCAAAGAGAATATCGGGAAAATCCCCAACATCCTCACCTGCAGGGGACATAAGATATTCATCATCGTCGAAGGTAGGAAGCCATGCTGTTGGGTCTGCGGGGCCGCGGAACACATCGCTAAAACGTGTCCGACCAAAAACCCGGCCCCAACGGCCCAACCAGCGCAAACAGCTAAGCAGCAGACCATGGGACAGGAGAAGGAGGGCGCAAAGCCGGTAGCACCCCCACAAGCTCCGGTAGTAAACAAAGAGGGCGAATGGCAGGTGGTGAGCCGGAAAAAGGCGAAAACACCTTCCCCGGCAAAAGTGACGCCACCTGGCAAGTCGCCCGTAATAACAAAGGAGGCGCCCGTAAAGAAGTCTCCGCCGAAGCAGACGAAGGAGAGAAGTCCATCCCCCCCCAGAAGAACAGCATATGGAGGTGGAGAGATCAGCTTCCCTGAAGCGAGGGAGAGACGAGGAGGAAGTAGACTGCGACAACCCAAAAAATCGGCGCAAGAGCAGGAGTGTCGAGAGGAGGAAGGTAGTAAGCAAATGTTCCTCACTGCCGGTCTCCCCCGTAAGATGTACATACGCCCAAAAGGCTAGGAGTCTCCCCTCGTCCCCGCGTAAAGCTTCCCAGTCCCCTGTCTTTAAACTGACCCCCCTGGCTAAATCTAGCACATCAACTCCCACTCCCTCCCCTTCTCCTACTCCCACTCCCTCTCGGGCTAAGAAAAAAAATGCCCTCCCTCGAGGGGATGCCCTGTTGAAGATCAAGGACAACATCGCAGAAGAGTGGTCTTCCCACAGAAGAAGGCTGCTCAAGCCTCTGCTAAACTTGACCTCGGTAAAGGGTCTCTCCACGGAAGACCCGAGGAACTTTGCCCAGGCCCCAGGCGTCATCACCCTGGTAAGAAACACCGGTGGGAACCTGCGGGTCTGGGACCATATTGCAGAGGCGCAAAAACATTTCTCGCAGCTAACAATGGTAAAAGAAAACACACCCGATTTAAGAAAAATGGCTAAGAATTGTTCGGGGAGGTTCCCCGTATTGCTCCACCCCTGCTTATATAGGGTGGTAAAACTTATTTATCCAACGGACGTCGGCGGGATTGTCCTAGACGGACGGATTACGTCCGATATAGGTACAGGGTCCCTAGGACAGTCCGTCGGGGTCCCATCCACCAGAGATTTTTTCCCCGTATGTGATTAGAGCCGTTGTTGCATGTTTTTTCTGTTTCTCTTTTTCAGGCCTAAGAAATGTCTATCAAGATAGCCAGTTTGAATGCGTATGGCCTGAGGGATCGGGGCAAGGCGGCTCGCCTGCTTCGTGACCTCTTGTCGTACGGCGTGGATGTGGCCGCGATCCAAGAGACTCACTTTGTTTGCGAAGTCGACTCGTGTGTGCTGGATGACGACTTTGTCGTTTATTCAGCATATGGGAGCCGGCGGGCCAGAGGTGTTTCTTTGCTGGTTAAGCGTACCCTGGACGCGAGGGTTGACCTTGTCCATGTCGGTGCCGAGGGCCGGCTGATCGTGGCCGATATTGCAGTGAAAAGCAAGTCGTTCCGGCTGATTGCGGTTTATGCGCCCAATGTTCAAGGTGAGCGTGTCTCTTTCTTTCGGCTGTTGGAGCCCTTCATGGTGCATTCAACACGGCTAATCTTAGTTGGGGACTGGAATGCCATCCTAACCCCCAAATGGGATAGAGGGAGGGGCGCTAGCGGGTGGAGTGGTGATCGTAGCCTGGTCAATCTTGTCGGCGATTTTGGTCTCGTCGACAGATACCGGGTCGATCATCCGGAAGGGAGCATGTGGACGTGGACGCGTAGTTGGCCCTCTACCCGGGTATCAGCGTACCTGGATAGGGTGTTAGTGAGAGAAGCCGACATAGACTTCTTAGAATGTCCAACGTTCCACTGGTTAGGCTACACGGACCACAAACTCGTTTGTGCCCGTGTGGTGTTAGATTTTAGGCCTAGGTTGGCTGGTTATTGGAAGTTCAATCAGTCCTTACTGGACAGGCGGGACTTTCGTGACCAGCTGACAAAACTAGTTCAGCGGGCGTTAATTGGGCGAGTCATTGGGAGTAAGTGGTGGGTTAGTCTTAAGGACTCCATTAGGTCTTTCGCCACCAAATATAGCCAACGGCTCAACCTAGATAAGGCTGCGGAGGCAAAGACACTTAGAGCTAATTTCGCCCGGGCGGAGGCTGGTGGGGATTCCCTAGAGATAGCCTTAGCCAGGGAGGCCCTGGAGCGTTCGACTAGCGGGCGCTACATGGGTCAGGTAATTAGGGCTAAGTTAAGCAAGATGTCTTCCGAAGCTGTGAAAATGGGCGCGGAACTGCGCAAGGAAGAAATTCGCCGAGCCGGCGACCGGTACATTCGAGAGGTACGCGACCCGGAGGGACATCTCCTTAGGTCGACCGACGACATGTGCGAGGCGTTCCGGCAGCATTTCGAACACCGATTTACCAAGGAGCCTGGTCTCCGTGACGAGGACTTTCGCAGCTATTTGGCTGACTTTCCCCGGCTTTTGCCGGCTGAAGCGGCTAGCTGCGAAGGGGAGATTACGGAGGACGAAATCTACGTGGCTTTGAAGAAGGTCGGCAGTGGCAAGTCGCCAGGTTTGGATGGTTTGCCCTATGAATTGTACTTGAGGATGTCGCACCTTTTTGTCCCGCTCTTGGCAGTCGTGTTCAACCACTGGTTTCGGCAGGGGTCCATCCCCGGTCGGATCACCAGGGGCGTGATCACGCTGTTGAGAAAAGGCAAGAAGGTTGGGAGGGAACTAGACGATTACAGGCCCATAACTCTGCTAAACACAGAGTTAAAGATTTTGGCCAAGATCCTGACGAATCGCTTGCAGCTAGTTGCCGAGTCTCTGTTGGAACCGGATCAGACTTGTTCTGTGAAGGGGAGAACAATTCAGAGCAACCTGCACTTGATTCGCACGATCGTAGAGGGTGTAGAAGACGACGATGAGGCCGCGCTGATCAATTTAGATCAGTCCAAGGCATTTGATAGGATTGACCATGGCTACCTGGCTGCTGTCCTGCAGGCCGCCGGATTCAAACCCGACTTCAGCCGCTGGATTAGCCTTCTGTATCGCTCCCCCCGGGCTGTGGTACAGGTGAACGGGAAGCTGTCGGGCGCTTTCGCGCTGTCTAGGTCGGTCCGACAGGGTTGTCCACTGTCTTCTCTCCTTTATGTCTTGGCGTTGGAGCCCCTCCTTCGCCGGCTAAGGGACGAGACTGGCAGTCCGGTCCTGCGTGGAATTGAAGTCCCTGGTGGAGCTCGAGCCAGGGTTTCCGCGTACGCCGATGACGTAACGACCTTTGTGTCCTCCCGCAGGGACATAGAGGCGGTACAACAGGCGCTTGAACGGTACGAGAAGGTGACAGGGGCCAGAATTAACCGCGACAAGTCATCCGGCTTGCGGTTAGGTGCCTGGAAGGGTGTTTCCCTCCCGGGGCCCTTCAGCTGGACGGACGGGCCGGTCAAGCTCCTCGGAGTTTGGTTCGGTCCGGACTTACAGCTGGAGAAAAACTGGTCAGAAGTACTGGCAAAGGTCGGCGCGTCGGTCAAGACTTGGCGTCGACGGGGTCTCTCCGTGAAGGGCTTGGCGGAGGTGTGTAACACATACCTCTTTCCCATGATCCTTTACCGGCTGTCAGTACTTCCCCTTTGTGACGATCATGAGAAGGCGCTCGAGCGTTTGCTATTCTCCTGTCTTTGGAGAGGACGCAAACACATGGTCGACAAAGGAGTCTGTTGCCTCCGTCCGTGTCAAGGGGGTCTGGGGATGCCACACTTGAGGAGCCACGTGCTCGCTTCAAGGTTGGCATTCCTCAGGCGCGCGTTGGAGGAAGATCGGTTGCTTGCGGGGGTAGTGAGGGACATGTTCCCTTGCCTTACCATCACGCCCCCGACCCTATGGCTGACCGTCAGGCCTTGGGTGCGACCGAAATTCCTGCTCGAATGTCTGGCGGCTTTACAGGCCATTCCACGGTCCAGTGACCTTTCACAGCCTAGGAAAATCTTCTATCGGGGATTAGTGGAGGGCGCCGTGAAGGATAAGCTGTGGAGTAAGCTCGGCATGTCGAGAGTGGAGTACCGCTCTCATTGGTCTTGGGCGCCAGGTGCGGACTGGCTCAGCAACTCTGAGTTTTCTCTGACCTGGCGATTGGCTCGGAATGGTTTGTCTCTCAATGACAAGCGTTTCGCAATGGGCCTGGCGGATTTGCCAGATTGTGAACGTTGCAACCTTGGAATTAAGGAGACGTCTGCGCACGCCTTCTTCCATTGTTCGCGCGTTCGCCCGTTGTGGGCGCGTGTCGGCGAGTTGACTGCTCGTATCGCGCCGCGGGAGCTCGTGCTCATTGATCGCGCATACGCTGTGGACAATGTGTTGCCCCCGTACTCTGGAGTGAAGCGGATGGTGTTTCTGACGCTGCTGGCCTCGGCTAGAATGGTGATATGGACGACGCGACTGGAGGAAGTCTTGCGGGGCGGTCGTCTTTCGGATCAGGATCTAATCCGATATTTTGAGCACCAGCTCAAAATGAAGATTAGAACTGAACGGAAACGGCTGCACCCGACAGACTTTTGCGAAAGGTGGATACATGCAGCGAGCCTGGTTCGTGTGACCGGGGCTAGCCTTGATTTTCTTTTTTAGATCTGCTAATCACATCGGGGGGGATTCCTTTGGAACCCTTCCCGTGGTTAAGGTAGATATTCTTTTGTGTACCTAGTTAATGTGAGTGTATGGGTTGTCCTAGCCTGTTCCCGGCTCCAATACTTTTGTTATGATCCAGTTCGAGATCCCCTTTGTCCAGCGTTATTTTGTCCCGTTTTACTCTCGGCTGGGTCAGCCTTATATATTCCCCAGTCCAATTTATTTTTTAACCTGCTTCTCCATTCCCCTTTAGAAAGAGAGCTACTTGATTTTGCCTTTTAAGGCAGAATACAGTGGCCTCTTTAATTATGAGGGTGTGTTTGGGTCTTACTAACACTATGTATATGTTTTCATTTGACATTGTTTTTGTTTTGGGGATTTTTGTTTCTTCATACCCCCTTCCCATCATGTCATTTCATGTATAAATTTTTAAATCTAGTTTTGTATTATATTTGTAAATAGTCATAAATTTTTATGTACATTTGGGGCGTTTTGTAGGTCCCTGGTATGATTTTTGCGGTATTTTGGTGTACGATATGTATGAGTGTTGATGGACAAATTCTTATGGTGATTGAGAAAATTGTAACGTATGTATGGGTCGTGAATCTGATTAGCTAGGTATAAGATAGAGTACTGAAGACCACCCCAAGTTTTGTTCCCCCTCCCATTTTTCGGCCTTGTGCCATAATCTTTTGTAAAATAAAGATAAATAAAACTAGCCATTTCCTCCCCCTGGCCACTACGCATTGGAGGTCCTTTTCAAGCACGGCAGCGAGGTTCGCTTTGTCGCCCACACCTGGTTTTTGATCGATGCGTTTATATATATATAATCATTAACAAACCATGTAGAGACATAGTGAAATTTTAGAGTATTATATATATATATATATATATATATACGCCAGCCGAGGGGAGAACTCAGTTATGACTAAAGAGCAATGCATATATATATAAACAAATATTTGGAGGTACAAAATTTGTATGCTATTTTGAAAACTAGGAATTTATTGACAGCCTCAAGATCTCTTTCGTTCATCATATCATGAAAATCGTTGGACTCACAAATCAAACCCCAAAACAGCAACGAAAACGAATAGCAAAAAATAAAGTGGAACGCTAAATTAAATATACATATATATATATATATATATATATATATATATATATATATATATGTGTGTGTATTTATAACGAGGGGAAGAGAAATCGAATGGAAATGATTATCGGGGGACAGTTAAAATAAAATCCCCCTCCAACAAAAGAGACTTAATGAAATCCTTCTGAAGGCAAAGAGAAGACTTCCGTGAAGACATGCCGACTGATTCCAAAATCTTTAAATGATTATTGGAACCAGGCATGAGACTGTTAATAAATTCCTTGTTTTTCAAGGAATATATATATATATATATATATATATTGTCATCCGCAGACAGATCTGTTTCGCCGTATCACAGCTCATCAGTACGGTTAGACTCCGATTGCATTTTTACCCAGGATTGAAACCCGATAAATGATTAAATATATATATATATATATATATATATATATATGTGTGTGTGTGTGTGTGTGTGTGTGTGTGTGTGTGTGTGTGTGTGTGTGTGTGTGTGCGAACGTGTTTATCCTAGTTGTTTTTATTTGCCGTGGTAGTAAATGTATTATTATTGTCTATAAATATATTAAGAAAAGTAATTTTCTTGTTATTGTTTAAAATGTAATTGTCAGTTTTCTTTCAGATGTAGATTATCTTGACACAATCAATGTCTTTAAAAATCATGCGAGTTAAACATATATTTAGATATAATTACTAATTTTACGAATTAGTACCAAGCGATGAGAAATAGACGGATTCGGTGGGGAATGTATACGTATATTTTCTGCGTGTACAGTCATTCGAAGAATCAGTCACAGACTCATTAGCTATACAGGTTTCGTGCATGACCAATGCCAATCCTAAATCCTTAATCAAGCATTGCTTATAAGTTCTTTTTCGTTTGATTTCTTTTTCCATCATAGTGTTTCTTGACATTCTGTGTCTTTGTACTCCCTTTCATTTATTCCAGTCAATCAGTTAATTGCCATATGTGATACACGCTCGGGCAATCATGTCTTGAAAGTAAGATGACTGACTGGGTAGAAGATTTTCTCGCAGTATGGTGAAATCGCATTTTACGGTAGACTGGTTGCGAACCAAGTCTGCAGAACTCAAACTGTCATATTTAACCCATAGCTGGAGGGGAAAAGACACTTAAGTACATTTTCAAACTATATTTGCACCGGAGTAAATGCAAAGAATTCAATTGGAATTCGAACTCGGTTAACCGATTTCTCGTTCTGATGTAATATCTACTGCACCACAACGCCTACTCTCCATGTATTTATTTAGTATAAATAATTTATTTATCTAGTAGGAATAATTTGTACGCTCCAGTCACAAAAGATTATTAGGTAATGCTAAAATCTTAAGCACCACCGTAGTCACTCTGCAACATGTCTGTTTACCTCAGTGGGTTTCATAATACATCATCTATTACAACAGTCTTTTCGTTAACTTCTTGTTTTTTCCTTATCTGTCTCTTATTGATTATTCATCATTTATTTACTACAGTTTTTCATAACCTGTCTTTCATAATATTTCCATTATCTATCACATTTTCTAATATATATATATATATTTTTTTTTTTTTTCACACCCTGATTGAGCACTCTGGAAGAACAGTAGTTACTCTGGCATGTAAGCATCGCTCATTCTATAATGAATTAGAGCACTCTGGCTATTGGGTGTTTATAATGATAATGTATACGCTAAAAAGTCTGCCTTCTTCTACCGAGCGCCGATAGCCCAGAGGTAGAATCGCTTGACTGACGCCAATTCGGTCGGGTTTCAATCCTGGGTTAAAAACATTTGGAGTCTAACCGTAATGATGAGCTGTGATACAGCAAATCAGATCTGTCTGCGGATGACTATATATATATATATATATATGTGAGAAAAATTAAGGCAGACGCGTTATTTCATGGTAAATCGGAAGTATAGGCCTATTTCAGGCAAACCATCATCAGCTTCCGTCTTTATTTACACATGTAAAATCCTTGGTAAAATAAAGACGGAAGCTGATGATGGTTCGTCTGAAACATGCCCACACTTCTGATTTACCATAAAATAACGTGTCTACCTTAATGTTTCTTATATTTACTCTATATGTATTTATATACATATATATTTAAAACTCTCTTATCCTACCACTGTATGTACAGAATACTCCTTTAGATTTTTCTATACCTACACTGCATGCTGATACCTTTTTTCCGTGTTGCTTTAAATGATTCAACACGGCTGTCTGTTAATTTTTAGTTACATTCTCCTCTTTTTTTTGCAAACCCAGACGATGTCAATTTTTTTCTTTTCTTATTTATTTGATTTTATTCTATCCTTTTCTTTTTCTTTTTCCTTTTCTTTTTCTTTCCCTTTATTTTTATTTTTATTTTATTTTATTTTATTTTATTATTATTTATTTTTTAATTTCTTTGCAATCTATTTAAAAAGGAAAAGTAGACTAATTTTTCTCCAGTTTCTGAAAGGTTTTTTTCTGTTGCTGAGGTGATGTGTCGCTCCCCGTGGGGATCGTCATATCGAAATGGCCATTCAACATCTTTGAATTAATCCTTTTTTAATATATATATTTGCTCTGTAATATTTTATTACATGGAGCTCTCTTCCTGTATCATTTTTTAATATTAAAATAAATTTTTAATATTAATTAGGATCGGGTTTTTTGGAATTTACCTTCCTGCTTTTTTCCCTTGGATTGAAGTATCTGAATTAAAATATTTTGCTCCTACCTTTTGGTAGTTGAGCTCTCTTGGTTTATTCCCGGATTTTTTCTACCAATACAACACCACCTTTCCTATGGAGAAATTTACCCCGGAGTATTCTTTGAAGAATATTCCTTTTCCTAATCTGGATTCCTTTCTCTTTCATCTTACGGAAAAAATTGAAAATTTTGTGAGGAGACTTCGATGGAAAGCCTACTTTTACCTGCGTTCAACGGATTCTTCTCCTGATTCTACAGAGTGCTTTGATTTGAAAACTCTAAGAACTCCACCGGTATGCAAATTTTTAAACTCGTTTGAAAAAGACCTTTTTAATTTGATCCCCAAAATCAAGTTCCGGGGTACTTCAAATGAATTCCAGGATTTATTAAAGTCGAACATTAATACCTTAAAGAATTCCAAAGACCTATGGATTAAATCGGACAAATCAAATAACATTTACAAGTGTAATACCACCAATTACCTAAATATCCTTAAAAATAGTATAACTAGTCATTACAAAATAGACAGAGGTAACCTAATTTTATCGGAAATTAACTCCGATATGGCTAAATTTGCAAATGAACTAAATATTAGTGATAGAATTGGAAAAATTTCTACCAAAGAAGCTTACATTTTATTTAAGGACCACAAGCCTAATTTCCAAAATAAATTACAAACTAGACTAATTAATCCTACTAAGAGTGAATTAGGCATAGTTTCTAGGGGGGTTCTGAAGAACTTAATAGAGGAGTTACAATCCAATTTACAACTGAATCTTTGGAAGAGTTCCTTAGATACCATAAAATGGTTTGATAATATCAATGACAAATCTAAATCCACTTTCCTTAAATTTGATATTGTGGATTTCTATTCCTCTATATCAAAAAAACTTCTTGTGGATTGTTTAGACTTTGCCAGGGGTTATGTTAATATTTCGGATTGTGACTATAGAATTATACTGGGAGCTAGAAAATCTATTCTCACCTTTGATAATTCTACTTGGACTAAAGGGCCTGAGGATAGTTTTGATGTCCCCATGGGAGCCTATGATTCTGCCCAGGTAGCAGATCTAATAGGCATTTATATTTTAGATATTTTAGGTAGATTTTTAGACCCTAAACTAATAGGCCTATATCGGGATGATGGACTGATATGTATTCCCAATTCCAATGGGCCTTACACTAATAGAATACATAAGAAAATTATCAGAGCCCTAAATTTTCTTGGTTTTAAGGTTGAGGTTACTTCCAATCTCAAAATTGTAAACTATCTAGATATCACCCTTAACTTAAAGAATGGTTCCTACCAACCCTTCCTCAAAGAAAATAGTTCCCCCACCTATATAAATAGTTTATCCAACCACCCTAAGAATATTATAAGACAAATACCCAAGATAGTAAATAATAGGGTTAACCAATTATCTTCCAATATAAAAATTTTCAACGCAAGCAAAGAAATTTACGATAAGGCCCTTCAGAAAAGCGGTTTTGTTAATAAGTTAAAGTATGATAAGCCTGCTATAAACCCTGAATCTTCAAAAACTAAAAACACCCGAAAATGTAGAAAAAGGAAGATAATTTGGTTTAACCCTCCTTATTGTAAGCTAACTAATATAAATATTGGTAAGTATTTTCTCAAATTAATTGATAAACATTTTAATAATAATAACAATCCCTTAAATAAAATTTTTAATAGATTCACCCTAAAAATTAGTTATTCTTGCACCTCTAATATAGATAATATAATTAATTCCCACAATAAACAAGTTTTAAGGAACCTAAATAATACGGAAGCTAAATCCGGAATTGTCGACAAATGCAATTGTTATTCTGTGGATGCCTGCCCGGTGCAAGGCAAATGTAAATCCACTCATGTAATTTATGAAGCCCGCATTTCTCCATCTAATAACAAGGACAGTTACCGGAGCTATATTGGCATGTCCGCGGGCTCTTTCAAACAGAGGCTTTATAATCACAGGTACTCGTTTTCGAACCCTAAACAGAGATTCCAGACGGCACTGTCACGTAGGTTCTGGGAAATGAAGGAGGAGGGGCAGGACCCCATAATCAGCTGGAAATTAATAGGCTCAGCTTGTACTCCTAAAAGTTTTCGTGATAGGTGTCGTCTGTGTTTATTGGAGAAGATTCTGATTTTGAAGTATCCTCATCAGGACTTACTTTTGAACTTTAGAAGGGAATTTATAAACAAGTGCCGCCATAGGGCGGATTTTAAAATTTAACTTCTAATTTTTAATTTTTAAATTCTATATTTTTCTATAATTTTTTATTTTTTAAAAAAATTTTTTAATTTTAATTTTAATTTTTTTTTTTTTTTTTTTTTTTTATGTGTATGTTTGTGTGTGGATGTGCATATTTGTATATATGTATTTATGTATGTGGGCTATATGTTATTTTGGAAAAAAATTTTTTTAGCTATGTAAATGCTCCTTTTCATAATATTCATTAATATGTATGTGTGAGTGCATAAGGAATATATATATATATATATATATATATATATATATGTGTGTGTGCGTGTGTGTGTATATGTGTGCATGTATGTGTACACATGTATTTTATGTCTATGTGTGTGCGCGTGTGTGTGTATATGTGTGCATGTATGTGTACACATGTATATTATGTCTATATGAATTTTTTGTATATAGGTGTGTACACACATATATATATGTGTGTATGCGCATGTATATGTATATTAGTGTGTAATAAATTGAATGTATGTGTGTGTATGTGTATGTATATATGTATTCTTATTCGTTAAATGGTGTGTGTGTATATATATATATATATATATATATATATATGTGTGTACTTCTATTGATATGTATATATAATAATTGTAATTTTTTTTTTTTTTTTTTTACCTAGTATTGTCTTTATTTAGTTTAATTTTAAATGACCTAATTTTTTTAAAAAAATAATTTTATTTCAAATCCTATATCTTTTTATTCCCTTTTATCAATAATTATGCCTTTTTAAGTAAAGGCTTTTTTTAATACTTCAACGTTTTGGGGAAATTAGATTTTTGAATTTGTCCAGCGTCTGTAATATTTAAAAAAAAAAAAAAAAATTGTTTTCTTTAGTTTCTTTCTTTTTCCCTCCCTTCCTTCTTTTATCTCTCTTACCACCTTTTTTCCGTGTTGCTTTAAATGATTCAACACGGCTGTCTGTTAATTTTTAGTTACATTCTCCTCTTTTTTTTGCAAACCCAGACGATGTCAATTTTTTTCTTTTCTTATTTATTTGATTTTATTCTATCCTTTTCTTTTTCTTTTTCCTTTTCTTTTTCTTTCCCTTTATTTTTATTTTTATTTTATTTTATTTTATTTTATTATTATTTATTTTTTAATTTCTTTGCAATCTATTTAAAAAGGAAAAGTAGACTAATTTTTCTCCAGTTTCTGAAAGGTTTTTTTCTGTTGCTGAGGTGATGTGTCGCTCCCCGTGGGGATCGTCATATCGAAATGGCCATTCAACATCTTTGAATTAATCCTTTTTTAATATATATATATATATATATATATATTCCATTTTTACACGAGTTATCTCGCTACCGAGGTTTCTATCATGAGTGGTGTCTTCAGGCGATTTTTAATAAATGATTTTACCTTTTGCTGTTTTTCTTTTTAAGAACGCCATTGTAACAGTCTTTTATTTGAACGTTCACGTGGCAGGGAATTTTTGAACGCGCATTGTTTAAATTTAAATGAATTATGACGTTTTCATCCATGGTTGTATGAACCTAAGAGGTATTTCTTAGTGTGGATGCATATAGTCATAATTTCTGTTTTTTCATTTAACAGTTCGTCTTTATTTTGGTATGTCATAATTTCTAATTTTTCTTCTTGGCACAGTCTTCATATTTGTACACTGTTGTAAGGCTTGGCTGTTTTTAAAATGATCCACATTATGTGTGGATATTTTTCAGATTTTGTTTTCAATTTCCAGATGTGGTTAGCCAATTTTGTATTGTTTTTCAATATTTCTATTTCAAATGTAGATCTTTGGTTGAACCACCGGGTCTGAAAGGTGTCCTTGGTTGAGCCCCAATATATTTTGTTTTGGCCATCTGGGTCATGTATCTCTGCCTTATAAATTATTTCTTTTGTGTTGCTGAGACCTTGAAGTGGACATTTATTTTTGTGCCTGCAGTTGCATTCTTTGTTGGTGGTTTTGTTTTGTACGATGCTATTTAAGTTTCTGGCGTTTTTTAAATAAAATTATCTAAATTATTAGTGCAACTATCACTTAGTTTGACTGTGTTTCTGTTGAAAATTTTGTTTAATTCTCATTCTTTTAGAAAGTGCTTATCTATTAATTTAAAAATATTTTACCTATTATGGTCTTTACTTCTAATTAAATGGTGGTTGAACCAGGTAATATTTCGTTTTCTATTGTTTTTAATTTGTCTGTCTGGTTGAGAATTATATTGTAAAATATTTTTATGGCCAGATGTACTTCGTGCACCCTCAAATATATTTTCATTAAACATTGATTTGTTTGACGAATTATTAGATAGTCTGTGTTCTATTCCTTTTTAAATGTGTTTAATTATATTTTTTGGATGATTTGACTTTGTATTTATGTATGATAACTTAGTGTTTGTTTTCATGTATGGCGAGACATTTCCAGTTTGTAAATTAAGTTCTACATCTGAATATTGTACCACATTATTATTTGTGTCCACTGTAATATCAAAATCTAGTTCGTTGAATAATTTAAAAAGCTAGCTCCTTATTTTATCACTGATTCTTTTGCTGTCTGGTGCTATTATTAATCCGTCATCTCTATATAATCCGTGGTTGTCAATATGGATTATTTTGTTTATTTTGTTTAAAATGTATATTCTCGTCAATTCTGAGATTTCTGCTCCATCATACGATCCTTGAGTTACATCAAATACTCCGTTGTTGGATTTCTTGGTCCATGCTATACCTTTGTGGAAAAGTATAGATTTTCGACAAGTAATATCATGTCAATATGATCTGTTGGTGTTTTTATGTACATTTTAGCAAAATTAAATGCTTCCAGTAAGCCTTTCTTAGATATTTATGGGTAAAAGTATTTTTATATCGTATTTGATAAATGTGTATTTTCTTTTGCATTTAATTTTTTGGAATTAGGAAATACAATCATTACTGTTTTTCCACTGCTTCACTTGAGTGGCTGTTCTTAACAAGTCGAAAATATTTTTTAATATTTGATGGCTTATTTTACCCACTTCTGTTTTTGTGGGATTAATTAGTCTGTATGATGGATTGTTGTTAAAGTCATCTTTGTGGTCTTTCATTGTAAGGAAAACTTGTTTGCCAGTTAATATTTGTATTTTATTACTTTAATTTAATTTGTCTGTGATGATTTTAGCTTCATTATTGATGTTTTCAATGTATGGATCTGGGGATTTTTAGTAATATTTAGGTAGTTCTTCTCATAATTTTTTTTTGGTATATTTTTGGGTTTATTTGGTACATATTGCTGGATTTATCTACTTTATTAGCGATGTTTTGTATTTTTTTATTTTCTTTACTTCGATATTTAATAATTTCTGGAATTTGTTTTTGATTTTTTAAAAATTTTATATTATCTAAAATAGAGATCATGTCTTTTTCAAAAGTAATTAATTCCTGAATTAAAGGGAGATAATTCGTTGTTTTAAAATTGAAATTACTTATATTTTTATTTTTTCTTGTTTGTGTATTTTTATTCAAAAAGGAAAAAAAGCTTTCCATCTCATTCTTATTAAAAATTTTATAATCCTATTATGACCATTTTCTAACCCTATTATGACCATTGGTCTAACCATATTAAGACCAAAAACTAAGTATTAAATAATCAACACACACACACACACACACAGACACACACACACACACACACACACACACACACACACATATATATATATATATATATATATATATATCAGTTTTTTTCATTATGTCTCACTATATATCTATATATCTATCAGAGTCTTTTTATTATCTATGTATCTAATATTTTATTATGTCTTTCTATCGTTCTCCTCCTGCTTTCTCTTTCTCTGTCTCTCTCTCTCTCTCTCTCACACACACACACACAAACACACACATACATATATATATATATATATATATATATATATATATATATATATATATATAGTAGGCATTGAGTTTAACGCCCATCGGTCACAGAACCACAGTTATTTTACTCAGCATTAAAATAATTACTCTAAAATAATTTGATGCATAACTGTTGGCTTCTACACCATAACTTTTAGGCAATACGATAGACCTTCTACCCATGAAAAAACACTGACCAGCATATAAAGCCGCTGATTTTTGTCCACAATTCCAATTTTCATATTTAAATACGATATTATCGTGTGCACATACAAAATCACGCACATATTACATATATATAATCAGTTAGTCAGTCAGTTAATTGCCATACGTGATACACGCTTGGGCGATCATGTTTCAAATGAGTCATGACTGACTTGGCAGAAGATTATCCCGCAGTAGGTTACCATTGCTTTCTGCGGTAGAGTGGTGCCAACCAAAGCTATAGAATCCAATCGGTTCCATTATTTAACTCATAACTGAAGGGAAGATACGGATTATTACCTTTTTTAAGAATATGTGTGCGTAAGTGAATACAAGTACTTCAACTGGAATTCGAACTCGGTTCCCCAGTTTGTCGTTCCAAGCCGATATCCACTGTGGAACAGTGAATATCGGCTTGGAACGACAACCTGGGGAACCGAGTTTGAATTCCAGTTCGAATTCCATATATATATATTAAAATCCCTCCCTGCCAGAATGAAGCAACGCATAGCACCCTCTAATTTCGGCGCCAAAGACAACTGGCGCCTCTGTAAAAGTAAGTCCTCAATACCCCCACTA
Source organism: Ascarosepion bandense (assembly GCA_037127315.1). Classification (NCBI taxonomy): domain Eukaryota; kingdom Metazoa; phylum Mollusca; class Cephalopoda; order Sepiida; family Sepiidae; genus Ascarosepion; species Ascarosepion bandense. The sequence goes on along the minus strand of JBBBDQ010001244.1, from coordinate 2,933,843 downwards.
ATCAACGAGTTTGAGGTCCTCACCTCCTTGCCCGTAGATTCTCGACCAACTGGTGTCTAGATTCGCCTGGAGTCTATACACTCGACCTCCCACCTAGAACAGAGGCCCAATTGAATGACGTCCATTCACGCCCTCTCTGATTTCTAACATAATCTCAAAACTTGACCCTCACAAAACTAGTGGTGGGGACGGAATCCCAATCATAGTCTTGAAGAAATGTGCCCCTGAAGTCTCCTCTGTCGTTTCTAAGCTCTACAACCTCTGCATATCTTCCTCCTGCTTTCCTACCTGTTGGACGTCTTCTTCTGTGGTTCCAATATTTAAGAACACTTGTGAACACTCAGGCCCCGCAAATTACCGCCCTATCAGCCTTCTTCCGATCTTTGGCAAAGTGTTCGAAGCCATTATCAACGCCGAGGTCGTTCAACATCTCACAGCCCACAGGCTACTCTCGGACAAGCAATATGGCTTCCGCTTCACAAGGTCTACTGCTGATATGCTAACGACCATCACCGAGTATATATACCAGGCTCTCGACAAGAATAGTGAAGCCCGAACCGTCGCCTTGGATATATCTAAAGCATTCGACAGAGTATGGCATGCCGGCCTTCTACGGAAACTGCGAAGCTACAGCATCACTGAACTTTTGTTGGACCAGTCATTCCTCTCTAATCGCACTCTGAAGGTGGTATTAAACGGACATGCCTCTCAGAACTATTCTACAAACGCGGGTGTCCCCCAAAGCTCTATCCTATGTCCTACGCTCTTTCTAATCTACATGAATGATCTCCCCGATGCAATAAGATCCCAAGTAGGTATGTACGCCGATGACACCACAGTTTACTCTCGCCTCGATCAAAATCTGATGTTGGTGACAAGGCGAACCTCGCTGTCGAGCTTGAAATCGCCTCCAATCCGTGGTGGATTGGGATAAGAAATGGCTCGTAAAATTCAATTCTTCCAAAACGAAGCTGCTGTCAATTATCCACCACAGACAACCGCACCTCCGCCACATTAGCATGAAACAGGCTTGCTTCCCAGAGTGTAAAACACTACGCCTGCTTGGCCTGACACTCTCAGCGGACCTCAAGTGGAATGACTACGTTGAATCCATTGCTAAATCCGCTGCTATGAAAGTACACTCTGTGTGCAGGGCCCGGAGTTTTTTCCGCTTGAATCTATCATGCACATATATAAATCTACCGTCCGCCCGTATATTAAATACTGCTGCCACATCTGGTCGGGTGCTATTCTCCTCGGGCTTCTTGACAAAATACAGCGGAGAATCTGTAATGTGATCAATACCGACTTAGTCACTCTCTCACTGGCGTGACGTGGCTTCCCTGTGCCTCTTCTATAAGTACTTTTACGGCTTCTGCTCGGATGTACTTAAATCACTGATGCCACCTAGGTGTGAATTTGCACGAGATACTAGATTAGCAAGTAGGTCCCACCCCTTTACAGGGAAACCGACGAAATGTAACTGCAATTTCTACTCCAACAGCTTCTTTTCTCGCACTTCCCACCTGTGGAATTCCCTTACGCATGATTGCTTCTCCGACGGCTACAACCTCCAAGAGTTTAAATGTAAGGTCAATAGACACCTCCTAACACACTAACTCGCACCGATTCCCTCCAACGCTCTCCCTACGTACCTCCTAACTCGTCTAGCACCCTACCTCTGACATTTTCTATACCCAATCGCTCTATGTAACCCCCTGCGCTATAGTGTCAGTGGACTGCCTTGCTTGGGGTGATATGATTAAAAACAAAGTTATGTGTTAAATAATGAAACCGATTATATATATATATATATATATATATATGCATGCTTAGTGATTATGGACACATGAGCACACACGGCCTCTTCAGATCATTTACACGCTCTCCTATGTGCAGCCGCCGTTCACGTCCGATCCAGGATCACGATCCCATTAATTCACTTTCAATTCAATAGTCATTTGCCATGTTGATCTTGGATTTTCATTCTATTTTTTCTTCAGAAAACAGGATCGGTACTACGTTGCAGTCATTGTTTTAGTCTTACCTCAAAATGCGGTGTATGTACATTCCTCTGCCACTAAGGCCAGTTTTCGTATGTTCTCTTCGTCTAAAGCCTGAATTTATTTCCTCGGATGTTATTACGAAAGAGTTCAATAAGCGTATCATCACCCTATGTCATTACCATCATTGAGTTCTTGTAAACATATAACAGGTCGGGGTGGCCAAAGATTTATAAAGCCATTAGTTTTGGCAGTGATATTTAATTCATAGAAATGTCTGCTTGGCATCTGTTAATTTAAGAACTCTAATGTAACACCTCTATCAGTGGTGAAAGGGACGTTGGGTCGGCCTGGGAAGTGTTCTAACAGAAGACGGAAATTGCAACACCAAGATCCGAACACGAATTGGCATGGCGAAGGACGCATTCCCGAAGTTGAGTAAGAGACAGAAAACATTCACTAGAAAACAAAGAAGAGAGTGCTTTTTTTAAATCATTTTACCCCAAGCAAGGAATTCGACTGCCACTATTGCGCAGGGGTTTATGTAGGGGAAAGTAATGAGGAAGAGTGGTTAGATATAGGAAATGTCAGAAAGAGGGTGATAGACGGGCAAGGATACCGAGGATGAGGTTTGGGTAGATGGGAAGAGTGTTTGAGAGAATGGATGCGTGTTAGTGTGTGAGGAGGTGTCTATTGACCTTACATTTAAAGTCCTGGAGATTGTAGCTCTCGAGAAAGCAAGTATGTGGAAGGTAATTCCACAGGCGGGAAGTGCGAGAAAAGAAGCTGTTGGAGTAGAAATTGCGGTTACATTTTATCGGTTTTTCTGTAAAAGTGAGGAACCTAGTTGCTAATCTAGTATCTCGTTCAAATTCGTACCTAGGGGCACCAGTGATCTAAGCTCATCGGAGCAGAAGCCGTGAAAGTATTTATAGAAAAGGCACAGGAAAGCCACGTCACGCCGATGAGAAAGTGGCTGCCATATATAACATTGAAGACGCTGTTTAATTCGCGGCTTTGACAATTGGCTATTTCTAGGAATCTGTTGTTGGTCACATAGAAAATTTTGCTGATTTTCAAGATTGAATAAAGACTTCGCTAGTGATCGCGTTCTAATATTTAGATATCGCGCGATACAGAGTCCAGGTTTCGCAGCTTCATAGGAAAATGAAATGACAACAGCATTACAGACCATAATGTTTGCTTTTACGGTCATATTTTTTATCGTTGAAAACATGTTTTCAAATGCCGTGCATTCAGCTCAAATTCTGTGCTTCACATCCTTTTCTTAAATTTGGTTATTTTAAACGTTCTGAACAAGAAAAACGCATCAAATGATAGAAATTAGTTATGAAATCTCATACTGAGTAAATCAATGACAAGTAAACAGTCTTCTCGATTATAATAAACACCGTTGTGTATTTGTTTGTAAACATGTGTAACACTTTCGCCCGGACCGGCTGGCTGGTTGTGACGATTGTTCTCGTCGACGGTCGTGACGGCACCAATTGTGAAACTGCCACCCGGTTGGCCGGTTGGTTCGGTCGTTCGCTGGTTCGGGAATGGAACCCGCTGCAATGATGTCGAAATGGTGTCGACGCTTTCGGGCCGCTGTTGCTGGTCGTGATGATCTCGTCACAAAAGCTTGACTTCAAGACGTCTATTACAACAACGGACCATTGCCCACGTTGTGATTTGATCTCAGAAAGTGGCGTTGTGTAATTTCAGTAGCCGTCTTTCCACCAGAACCAGACCGGACACTTGTGTACAATTGTGGTTAAAAATAAACACGGCACAAAAAAATAAATGAATAAATAAATAAAATAAAATAAAATAAAATAAAACAAAATGAATAAATGAATAATGAATAAGGACGAACACGTCTGGAGAGTTACGAAGATAATATTTATAAAAAAACAATTATTAGTCACAGGAGCATATAATACAGTTGTCGGAATGATAATACAGTTGTCGGAATGATAATACAGTTTTCGGAATGATAATACAGTTTTCGGAATGCCAGCTTACAACGGAAAGAGGGAGAGTTCATTTTCAAAATCTCAGAAGTACTAATCTTCAAAATAAGAATGTTTTTTCTAAGTTTCGTCAAAGTAACAGAACTCTTCAAATTCTCGTTAAAGTTTTTTCACGTATTATCTAAAATTTTCATTAAAGTCTTTTAACATATTCTCTATAATCAGGGCTGTCAATTCTCTATGCAAATTCTAAAACACCAAAGTCTTTTTGCATCCTTATCGGAATTTAACGGAGTTTACCGAAGTAGAGCGATGAGGAATCAATTCTCCCATAATTAAAAAAAAATAATAACGTTCTTTCGGGATTCCTATCAAAGGCCCATTATTCAATATTAATTCTTTAAGTTAATCGGCGGCAGGCTTTATTCGACATTAACTCTTTAGTCATAAGTTCGGTGGTAGGTGACCAGCGTGAGTCATGGCTCTCCCAATTGGAAACCTTTTTCCACGGTCGTTACATTTCGACTCACAAAAACTACTCTCCAGCCAATAACTACTACTTATTTTTCTCGCCAAGTCCGAATTTTTATAAACATCCCCAATGAAATTTCAACAGCTCACATGACGTAATGTCTTTCTGTCTTTTTCTTTAGATTTTTCAGTTCACACAATTTCTGTTCTCAGGAACATTTGTTGGGGGAACTAACCCTACTTGACCTCATCAAGTAAATCCTGAAATTTTATTATGACTGCGACTATTTTATCAAATTTCCACCTAACCCAAAATAATGCGTATCGTATATGAAAAATCAAGAATACTATATTTCTTTCTTTCTCTTTTTCAAATTGTCAGCTAATTTATCTATTACCCAGATTTTATTAGTACATATTAGTATTAAAATAGCTAATTTTTCTATTCGCCGGATTTTACAAGTATATGATAATATTAAAATAGTTATTACATAAGCTCAAATCGCGAATTACTATAAAGCTTAACTAATAACACCATTAATATTAATTTCTCTCTCTCCGTTTCATTAAACTAAACAAAGGAAAATCTACCCGTGGGAGATAGTGTCACATTTGTATATATATATATATATATATATATATATATATATATATATATATATACAAAAGACATCGTACTTGACGATACCTAACGGTTAAAATCCGGGTTGCTTAGTGTGCATTTTTATTCAGTGAGTATATATATATATATATATATGTGTGTGTGTGTGTGTGTGTGTGTGTGTGTGTGTGTGTGTTACGGAAATTAATGAAGATTGCCGAAATTGTTTATAAACAACAGACAAAAGGATCGATCAAAAATAATGTTCGAACAAATCATTTCATATATATATATATATATATATATATGTGTGTGTGTGTGTGTGTGTGTGTGTGAGTGTGTGTGTGTGCGTGTGTGTGTGTGTGTGTGCAAAGAGATTGTTTAACTGAGTAGGTTCAACACGAAACTTCGAAGTCGGCATGAATCTGCTCAGTTGAAGAGACACTGTACGTCTAGCAGCAACATTTCTATAAAAGTCTGGTCAACAAGCAAGCAGAGTAAAAATAACAGAAAAAAGCAACGTGTCTAAGACTGTTCTATTTCACCTGCCATATTCATCTGACCCAGCACAAACTGATTAAATTTTTTGATCACTGCAAACCACTCCCATGTAAGAAATGTTATGCAATGAAAATCAATTGCAAGATATCGCCTTAATGTTTTTTAACAGAAAACCTGCGGTATTTGTCTTCAAAAATCTCGAAGAGCTGTTTCTTAAGTGGCTCACGGAAACATCAAATTAAAATATCAATTCTTGGAAGATCGCCGAAGTTAAGCTAAGTTGAGACTGGTGATTAGCTAAATGGTTGGCAGGGAATAACAGGTGCTGTACACTTCTGATGTGCCCATGGTGTAAGGAATAGTAGCTCGGAATTGTTAATCCGAGGCTGAGTTCAAATTCCAGTTGGGTTTGTTGCATTTACTTACGCTCATCTACTCTTGAGAAAGGTATAAATTCACCTATTTTCTCCTAAACTTTGGGTTAATTAGTAACATTTGTATGTTTAAACGATTATTATGCAAAAAATATTAGAATATAAAAGTATTTTCTAGCTTTAAATAACCTGAAATGGGAAAAACGAAACTCATATACAACTGATTGAGGATGTGTGTTGTGGTGCAGTAGATATCAGCTAGAACGAGAAATCGGAGAGCTGTGTTCGAATTCCAGTTGAATTCGTTGCATTCACCTACGCCCAAATACCTTTTGGACAGGTATTAATCTGACTATTCCATCCAGTTATGGGTTAAATAACTGGACAGATTGGGTTCTATAGCCTTGACTGGCTACCAGTCTATCACAGAAAGTGCGGGATAATCTTCTGCTCATCCAGTCATGTCTCTTTCGAGATATGATCGCCCAAGCGTCCATCGTGTAGGGCATTTAGATGAATGAGTGAACAGATTGAAATGTAAATAATTTATATATATTTTTCATTGATTTTTATTATATTACAGAGGATTCATAGGATTTAAGTTATTACTGTTTGAAATAACTATTAAAGATCGGATGGCGAATTGGCATAGTGAAGGACGCCTTTCAGAAGCTAAGTAAACGACAGGAAAATTTCACTAGAAACAAAGAAGAGAGTATTGGATTGCTATGTGATGTCTGTTCTTCAATATGGCAGTAAATGCTGGCTGATATCATTAAAGCAACTGAAATGTGGTTCTATAGAAGGATGCTGCGGATATCATAGATCAAGCATGTGGGCAGTGATGATGTTTTGGAAAGGATGGAAACGAAAAGGAAATTAATACTGAGCATCAGAAAAAGACAGCTAAAGTTCCTGGGACATGTGATGAGGAAGAAAGGCTGAGAGAATCTGATACTCACAGATCAGGTAGAAGAAAAGGGAGACAGAGGAAAGCAGCGGATAACATATTTGAAGGGCCTGAGCTTGTAGATGGCAGACCAGGGTTTGTTTTGGGTAACAAGAGAAAGCGTGCTCGGAGCCACGAGGAATAGGGACACATGGAAGACTATGATCGCCTACTTCTTGAAAAGATATGGCACGTAGAAGAAGAATAAATTAGAAGTTCTCACCACATCTTAAAACTTGATATTAATAAGTAAAATGTAATAGAAATAACAGTTCAATTCTAGGATAGAAGTGATACAATATTGATAGTGTTGTGGATTCCGGTTGAGGAACCGCACAAAATAATGAACAACAAAACAGATATTTGAGATAGAAAAATAAATTAAACGTAAAAATACAAACTTGAACGCAGTTTAGTAAACCAGGAATACGATTAGTGAGGAATATATATATATATATATATACAAGTTTTTGAAGTGAAGCCGTGCTGGAATTAGTATGTCCGTGTAATACTATTCTGTCTGAGTGGAGCTCAGAGCTACTATGACTACTGACACAGTATACTCTGTGTAACTTCTGTATTTCTCCGTAAGTTACGGACCTCTTACGGTACTCGTACTGTTCTCTCACCCTTCTCTAACGGATCTTATTGTACTCTCCAGTAACTCACTCTGGCGGGCGTATATGTATACTCAATCGAGTCTATTATCATAGAAAAAGAGGAGATCCCATAACAGATAATATAAGCACTTCTAAATCAATAACGAATCATTATTTTTTTTATTCTGACGAGTGTTATGGCCTAAGAAATGTCAAAGGAATATGATTCTGTGAAAATCATATCCTTCCCAAGTTCATTTTTTTTCAGTGAATCTGTATATTTCGGTAACTGAAAGTGTGCAATACATTGTCAATGATTGTATTCCACTGGCCTAGAAAAAGTACGGATGACGCAGTGACAAAGTAGGCCATAGTATAAATTGGAAAGTAAGTGTGATATATAGGCCCGATCGCATACAGAAGTTGTACGAACATGGATTACCATGAAAATTCGTGTGTGAGAAAGTGAGGTGCAAGGAAGATAAAAAAAACATATTGACTGACAAGCACTCGGACAGCTAAATTCACACAAGAGCAGTCGTGAGTGGATTCGGACAAAAGTTGCAGCACCTTGAAATAAGGACATCATGAAGCGGAAAGCAGACGAAAATATATCGTGAATCAAACGTAAAGATTTGGCATGGCAAATTAGAGAAGTGTACCACATATTCAGTTAAGTACCACAACACGCTTTTGGCGATCACGTCTCTAAAGAAACATGACTAACTGGGCAGAAGATTATCCCGCAGTAGGTTGCATTGCGGTAGGCTCGTTGCCAAGGCTATAGAACCCAATCTGTTCTATTATTTAACCCATAACTGGAGGGAAGTGACGGTTTAATACCTTTCCCAAGGGTATTTGTGTGTAAGTGAATGCGAGAAATTCACCTGGAATTCGAACTCGGCACCCCGATTTGTCGTTCTGAGTCGATATTCACTGCACTACTGTACCACAGCGTACCAAATATTAAGGCAATAAAAAAACGGATATCTCGATTGAATATTTAAATTTTTGAAGATCGTTGATCGCAAGAAAAGACGAAACCGGAAGCGAGTTCTAGAGTCTAGATGTGTGAACAAATACACTATTCGAATTGAAATTACGTTTACATCTAGCTATATAAAGATGTATATTTACTGCCTGTGGAACTTCCTTCAGTTTACTTGCTTTTCTAATATTTCAATCTCCAAAAAATTTAAAGTCATTTGTGATCTTGTCTCTTCTTGAATATCGTTCATCTATTATTCTTTCTTCAATAATCTCTGCACCCCTTCAATAATCTCTGCACCCCTTCAATAATCTCTGCACCCCTTCAATAACCTCTGCACCCATTATTTTCTTTCATTGTAACACCCTACACAATAATGACGGTTCCGCCTTGCTTGGGCTGAAATGATATAACAAACAAAAAAAAAAGTAGCGTTTGTCTTTCTATTAAAAATTATAATAATTATTAAACTGTTTCGGCTTCATAAACGTAATCCACAAACTGGACATCTTAACTATTTGCTCAGGAACTATAAGCCATTTACTTTTGCTCATGAGTCAAATTCCCTTGTCTAAGTATTTAAGAGATACGGATAACTGTCAAATTATATTGAAGGAAATGACATCCTGGTCCCTGCGAAACATTCATTTTCGTTTCTGGGCTATTTTGACAAGGGAAAGTTAACTTCGTATCTCTCAGTGATTTTCTCGAAATAAACACGGTAAACCTATTTTCTCCGGTAAACAACAGACACGATAATATTTTATTAAGTTTATCCGTCTTTCTTTCCTTTCATTTTTATGAGTCTGAATTATTTCCATCCTCTCGCTTACGCTAGACATCTACATACAACTCGTTTCCTTACAGTAGACGTCCCTATATATCGGTCGCTTGTTTTACAAGCTTGTATCGAACATCCGCGAGAGAACTTCGGAAAATATTTCCTTTTTTTCTCTGCGACCCATTTTGCTATTTTCGAATAATATATATATATATATATTTACTCGAGCAGAAATGTTGTACGATAAGTAAATATTGTTTTGTTTTTTTTTTAATGAAAAAAATAACGTGACGACTTCTGCTGTAATAAACAACGCGAGTAATAAAGAATCACTGTTCACCTTTTTAATCAGAATGAATAGACGATTGATTTTCGGCAATTATAGTTAATGTCAGTAGGACATTGACTAAAGAAAATGAATAAACTACTTGAGTTAATTGATTTCGTGATGGATTTCACGCTTCTTGGGTAGCGAACATCTTAATTTACTAGAATAAAATTAGAAAATAAAACAAAAGGTTGTATACAAAATGTACTTCTCAGTTTAAAATGCCTGAACAATTCCTTTCAAAATCAATAAAGTAATTTGTACATCCGTGTGAATATTGAATATTTCTCAGGCTGATTTAGTAGTCAAAATATTTTATGTATGTCATGAGGTCAAATTTTTATCAGTCAGTCAAAGTGAATCCTCAATAATCGGAATGTTACTGGTGAGAATATACTTTTCCATGCAGGAAATATTGGGAATTATTTTACCAGACAGTTATCGTTACCTTAGGTTGAAATTTATATAAAATGGAACCTGTCGGATTCGACCACGCCTTCTGCCATTAAAACTGGCCGCATACGGCAGGTGGTTGCTTACTAAAGGCTCATGACCTATTTACGCCAGAAACGCATATTCCACTCACCAGAATGTACATATTAGAATTTTATCATGTAATCTGGGAATAAATAAATAAAAACCTAAGATGAACAAACTTTAAAGAAATTTATTCAGCATAATTCATATTAAAATTTTAAAAACCTATTTACAACGATCAACAAGAAATTAAATATTTCTTCACAAAAAAAATATTAAGTGGACTTTTACAAAAGTCAGTTATTGCTTTCTTTTTCGTGTCTGTACTAAAATATGTAGGTTGGAAAGATTTGCGATATATGCGGTTTCAGTTTCTTCTTAGAAGTGAATGACAGCAAAAGAAAATCTGCGATAATCGATGGAAAAAATAAACAAAACAAAACATACAAAAACTGACAGCCATCGCGGGGGCGGGTAGAGAAACAAAGAGATAGAGACAGATATACCCTGATAGAAATAAGGTAGATACACAAAAAAATAAAAGAACAAAAGACATTTGAGAAAGGGACATAATTGTGATTTTCCCAATCCCTGAATTTATCCAAGTCAGACTGCGATAAATCCCTTGAACATGTCAAATGCAATACATGTTGCACAAAACAGCCGATGTTTGACCGTGAGGTGAACTCAGGTAATTTACATTTCAACAAGAAATAACAGTTTCATAAAACACTACAATAACAAAACAATGAGGAAGTGTTCCTGACTTAGATTAAATCAAAATGAAATAGATTACTCATTTAGTTTCTCCTAATTTAGAAGTTTGCAGTGTACGACCAAAATGTTTTTTTTTTTTAAAGCGGTCGCTTCATCAGTGATTTTCACTCGTTGATGTTAGTCGCTGGTCGCGTTCTGGAGGTAATCGCTCACTGTGGGTCTATTAACATTAGCAAATTATCCGTCCATAGAAAAATGGTCTTTAACAACAGGTAGTCGCATACGGCAGGTTCCACTGTATATTTTCTTATAATCGTTTAACTTAAAACAAAGTAAACATTAAAATTTCGAACACTTTTTATCCTAATCTATAACAGATTGGAGACCCTTTCCAAGAGTAGTAGCGAATCAGGAAAAGCGTAGGACTTAGAATTGGGCTTTGAGGGAAACCCGTGTTCGTATGAAAGGATTTGGAAGTATGCATATTCAAAACGACCGTCATTACACGATTTGATAGTAACGATTAAATTAAATCAAACAATCCTCCAAACTATAGCTATGTAGGTTGTGCAGAAGGCCAGTACGCTAAACCCTGTGAAACGCTTTCGAAATATCTAGGGTAACAGCTTGAGCTTCGTCGTTCGTATCAAGAGCCTGATACATATATATATATATATATTTGTAATGAATTATTTTAAACATTATTTTTACCGATACTCGTATTTAAGTAGATATTCTGTTTTTAATTAAACAGTATTTTATATTTATATCTACCGTATGCATTACAAATTGTGGGTTGCTTATAACCAAGTTTCGTTAAAATTCGTTAATTTCCGTAACATATATATATATATATATATATATATATATATATATATATATATATATGTGTATTCAGTGATGTCTTTAGCACATCAGCAGTAGACCTGACGATTCGGAAGCCATACTGCTTGTCAGCGAATAGGTTGTGATATAACGGACCAATTCAGCACTGAAAATAGCCTCAAACACTTAAGAGGCTGAGAGTGCAATAATTTGAGGGGTCAGAGGGCTCCCCAGTGTTTATAAAAACAGGAACTACAGAAGAGGATTTCCAAAAAGCAGGGATACAAGAGGCAGCGAGGCCGTAATTATAGAGATGGAGAGTACAGGAGAGAGTTCAGGGGTATGTTTCTTTAAGACGATAACTCGAATCCCATCACTTCCGATTTCCTTGTAGGAGTCAAGCTTAGAAATAATGTTAGAGATCAGAGACAGGGTGATATATACATCTCTCAGTTGCGTTTCAGTTCTTAGTGGGAATGTGGGTGTGGGAATTCCAGACAACTCAAGTGTAGAGCTGGAAGAGTCTTGTAGATTTTCATCGCCAATTTGTTGTGGGTTTGTTGTGGTTAAATTTTAAGTTGTAGTGATCGGTTTGGCCGGAAGTAAGGCACGGAATACAGAAGGTAGTTTCAAAACAGGGTCCTTACGTATTATCGGGAGGACCTTTGATTTTTACTTTTTCTGGAAAAATCAGGCTTTCATCACCTCAACGTCAACCACAAGTACAACTTTGTGGATTCGAACACCGGGGCTCATACGCAGACAGTGGAACGCCTATGGGGATCGACAAAGTGGCGAAACAAGAAGCACTGTGGCACTGCACGTCACCATTTGGAGTCGTATTTGGCCGAATTCATGTGGCGGAAGCATGTTGCCTGTACTGATGTCTTTGAGTCACTTTTGGAAGCAATTGCGACGTTCTGGCCTCCGGAATTACAAATGTAATGTTATTTTATTGTTTTAACCGTTTCAATAAATAATTTACTTTAATTTTTGAGTCGTTTTTTTAAAGGTCCTCCCGATAATACGTAAGCACCCAAAACAGTGTATTAGTATAATATAAAGAAATATACAAAGTAATATTAGTAAGAAATAACTACAAATAAATAAGACAGAACGGTAGAGTTACGCTGGTTAAATGATGAATAGTAGCTGGCTTAAAATGCGTAGTAGCTGTCGTCAACTGCCGTCTTAACTGCCTCCTGGAGGTAATGATATAGTAAGTCCATTCCTCTTAGAAGGGCAGCATAACAAAGGGAAAATCCTAACTAGGCACTCTTGTCCGCTGTGGCAGTGATGTCGTCAAATTTATTGAGCAGAGGAAGGATCGAGGGTTTGCTGTTGCTTAACAATCTTTTAGAGCCGCCAGTAGTATTTGAATCGAAACTTGCAGGATGTTATACGCTTTCGGCAGACGACGGCTCGCGTACCGGCGACGGTACGCGTACCACACTTTGAGTAGCACTGGTCTATATAATCTAAAATATTGTCTCGCACGGAACAGTCAGGAGAGGAATGGATACGGTAAAGAATGAAGAGATAAATTACTGAGTTTCTTAGAGAGAAACGGAGACATATGTAAGTATAGTGTGGAAATTCAAGACAAATCATCCTAGCTAGAGAGAGAGAAATGGTCACTAGCATAAACACTCAGGCCATTAAAGTGTTTTTTTTTCTAAAGAAATGATGGTAACCAGGAATAGAGAAATCAGAGTAGATTGTAGGCTTAAATTTGCTTTGACAGATAGCTAGGATGTCTGGAGTGTTTTCGTAGAGGAACGATTCCACACTGCGAAAGGTTATACGTATAGAACGTATGTTGATTTTATGTGTTAACCCTCTAGGGCCATTCGTATCATATTTGATACAGTATGAAAACAAGACTTGAAAGAAATATTTTCCTGAAAAATTTTTTAAGAGAAATATTTTATAAATTTCAAATGAAAGCAGTACTGACTGCTCAGTCAATGAATACCAAATGTTTCCTTATAGGGAAATACCAAATGTTTCCTTATAGGGAAATACTGTATCAAATATGATACGAATGGCCCTAGAGGGTTAAGGTGTGTGTGTTTTTTTTTATTGGTTTAGCATTGTATCTTTTGTTGTGAACTTTAATGTTTTGGGATTATTTTTAAAAATAGTTTTTCAAGAAAATAGGCATCTTAATGTAAGTTTCAGTGCAATGGATGTCGGCTCGAATTGAAAAATCAGAGAACCGAGTTAAATTTCAGTTAAATTTCAGTTAAATTCGATACATGAACTTACAAACAAATACCCATAGGAAAGTTATAAAACTGTCTCTTCCAACCAGCTATGGGTTAAATTACAGGACATATTGGAATCTATTGAATTTGGTTGGCAACCAGTCTACCGTAGAAAGTAATAGCAACCTACTGTGTGAAAAATCTTCTGCCCAGTCATTCATGAATCTTTCGAGGCACGATCGTCTAAACGTGTATCACGTATGGTACTTAACTAACTGATGTCGGTTATCGTTAGGTCCTAATACTTTTGACAGTTTCTTTCCTACCCTTTGTTTGCGTAATCTGAACATCTCTAAATAACCTGCAAAATGTTTATAGACTAAAAAAAAAACAATCAATTCTGTTTAAATGTATGAGTCAATAAATACCATTGTTTCAAAAAGATATTTTCAATTCAGACAAGCCATCAATACGGAAGACTGTTTGAAAATAATTTTGCCTTTTTTATTCTAAATTTAAACCAACCGATGGAGAATTCTATAGAATAGCGATAGGCTAGCGACGTTAAGTCTCTTGGAAAAGAGATTGAAGAGTGCAGAATAATTCTCCTTTCAAAAGACCATGATTTTGAATAGTGAAATTCTACTCATATTCGACTGAGATCAATATTGAAGTAAGTGCACCAGATAATTTGTTTTCTCTTGACGAAAAAAACATATTTTATACGGCAAATATTTACATTTTAGAGAGTAACAAATTACAAGTGGATAAGATTATTCAATAGTAAATATTAACCATTTAAATAGAACATTTTACAGTGAAAATTCCGGATAAACATTTCAATCATAACTCTCTGATGCACAAATTATCAATTAACCCTCATATATATATATATAGATGAGAAGGTTTGTATATATATATATATATATATATATATATATATATATATATAGATGAGAGGGTTCATATGTATATATATATATATATGGATGAGAGGGTTTATATATATATATATTTATAGATAGATAGATAGATATATAGATGAGAGGGTTTATATATATATATATATATAGATAGATATATATATATATGATAGATAGATAGATAGATAGATAGATAGATAGATAGATGAGAGAGCTTTTCTATATATATGTATATATATATAGATGAGAAGGTTTATATATATATATATATAGATGAGAGGGCTTATATATATATATATATATATATATATATATAGATATAGATGAGAGGGTTTATAGATATATATATATATATAGATGAGAGGATTAACACATATATATATATATATATATATATATATATATATACAAATGAGAGGGTTTATATATATATATATATATATATATATATATATATATGAATGAAAGGGTAAATATATATATACATACAGCAGCGGCCATGATATATGACTCTTTTCTTGATAGCGTTAATGAGTTTTTTCTTCAAAAGTGAGCGTTTTGCGTGTAGTATTTGGCATATTGCTTAAAGATAAAGTCCTAAAAATAAATGGGCTTTTACTTAATGTTGATAAGCCCCATTGAGTTTTTTAACAATGTAAATTAAAAGTTTATGCAAATTATTAACATCGTTCTTTAACTTTTGTCCAGTAGCTTATTTCCTTTGTTCCATTTAATCTTTATTAAAAAAAAACAAACTATTATGTAACATTTTGTATCTTTGCATAATATTTATGCATTACCCGCTAATATTTATTCGGTAAAAAGTTCATTCCTAATCATGCATTACTTTTTAAGTAATACAAATACTTATATCTTTATTGTTTCCGTTCCTTATATTATGGCCGCTACTGTATATAAACATAAGTTTATATATATATATATATATATATATATATATATATATATACCTATGTATATATATATATATATATATATATATATATATATATATATCAGCACGCGGTGTAGATATTAAAAAATCTTTTAAGATTTTTAAAATCTTCTGTACAATAAAAACAGAAGCTTATGATGGTTCTCCTGAAATAGGACCAAACTTCTGATTTACCATGAAATAACGTGTCTGCCTCAATTTTTCTTATACATACATACATACATACACAGACACACATCCATATATATATATATATATATATATATATATATATGTGTGTGTGTGTGTGTGTGTGTGTGTGTGTGTGTGTGTAAATATAGAAGTGTTAATATTAATATGCATATGTATATATATGAATATATGTGTGTCTGTGTGTGTACATATATATAGAGAGAGAGAGAGAAAGAGAGGGAGAGAGGGAGAAGACAAAATTGGACACCTGCAAAATATTTGATTTTTTCCCTCTTTTGAAAAAATATTTATAGAATTTAATTTTTTCGCAAATTTAATTATTGGAGATTTTTTTCACGCAGCCCCATTCTTTCATTTCTTTTGAAAAAACAAAATCCAGACAGATCAATTGTTTTTTTATTAATTTTTTTTCACTTTGTCAAATTAGTTTTGCTAGCTTTGTGAATTTGCTACATCATTTTTTAATGAAATATTTGCAATGAATTCTCTAAACTCCTCAAAGAATTAAACGCCCTAAATTGAGTAACAATAACTATTTTGGGTTTATCTCTTTCAGAAAAAAAAATTGGAGAATTTAAATTGAAATAAATAAATTACATTTTAATAAAACAAAATAAAGAAAAATATATATCACTGAATTCTCCGATTTTACTTTTAAAACGGATGAAATAATAAGCATTTTTCAGATAAAGAATATTAAATACAAATGACTAATTAATTTCTAAGATGAGGTAATATTATTATTTGCACTGTTTATATTCGGACTATTGTCCTTATATTTGTTAATATTTTTACATTTCGACCGTTATGCCCTCCTGCCTTCTTCAGATATATATTGATTTGGGTAACCTGTCATTTAACTCACTAGACCATTTTCCTAGTAGTGGAAATATTGTTTTGTGGATCGCGAACAGAATTAAAAACAATGCGGTTTCATCAAAAACACTGGAACACGGCACGCAATATTTATGCTAAGGAAACTATCAGAATGGGTAATACAAATGAAAATTAACGTGTACCTTTGTTTTATGAACTATTCAAAGGCATTCGACAAAGTACGCCACAATAACTGTTAAAAATGCTCAACAGACTCGATAGATTTTGGAACATTAAGGCAATCAAGAACCTCTACTGCCAGCCAACCACCTGCATACGGACATGAAACACATTCAGCAGCTATACAAACATAGAAAGGGGCGTAAGTTGAAATATGTCTTTTCACCGAATTTATTCAACTTATACAGCGATACTATTATGAAGACCATAGAAGTTAGGCTAGGATTCATCATCAGCGGCCACAATCTGAACAACATAAGATAGGCAGTTGATACAGAAATGATAGCAGACAGGGAAAGGAAACTACCAGACATTCTAAAGAAGGGACAAAGTCGAAAGAAAGGACTATAAAAGATAGCAAAAAACGAATATATGGTCATCAGCAAACAGAGGAGCCAAAATGCCAATGACAGGTGTAAAATACTAAAATCAACAAGGTACAAAAATTTAAATACCAAGGAATTGTTCTATAAGAATGCGGAAAGTGCGACACTGAGATTCAAAGACGAATTGGCGAGGGAGGCATTCCAGAAGCTGAGTAGAGTATTAAGAGACAGGAAAATTTCGCTAGAAACAAAGAAAAGAGAACTAGATTGCTATGTCATGTCTGTTCTTCAGTGTAGCAGTGAATGTTGGACAATATCTTCACAGATGAAGAAAAAACGTGAAGCAACTGAAATGTGGTTCTACAGAAGAATGATGCAGATATCATGGATCGAGCATGTGAGCAATGATGAGGTTTTCGAAAGAATGAAAACGAAAAGGAAATTAATACTGAGCGTCATGAAAAAACAGCTAATGTTCCTGCGATATATAATGAAGAAAGAGGGTTTAGAGAATCTGATACTCTGAAAAAGAGAAAAAGAGACAGAGGAAAGCAGCTGTAACGGACTTGACGGGCCTGAGCAAGTAGATTGCAGAGCGGGGTTTGGGTGTGGTAACAAGAGAAAGCGTGCTAATAGACAGCAGGGGTAGAAAGATGTGGAGTGCCATGATCGACTACGTCCTGAAGGGATATGACACATAGAAAAAGAAGAATGGCAGTCGATATCCACTGTACCACAACGCACATCTCTTAAACACTTGAACATCTCGTATAGAACTAAGTTCGGATTAGTAAAGTTTTAATCATTTACATGAAAGCTATAATGGTCCATCAGATAATGAAATTATTTGTGTTTTGAGTTTATTTAACATGTAACACTTTACATGTACATTTGTTGTGCAGTGTATATCGCTCGGAACGAGAAATCGGAGAAACGAGTTCGAATTCCAGTTGAATTTATTGCATTCACATACGCGCAAATACACTTGGCAAAGATATTAACCCGTCTCTTTCCTCCAGCTATGGGTTAAATAGGCAACAAGTCTACCTCGGAAAGTAATGGCAAGAGAATTTTCTCCCTGGACGGGACACTGAAAAAAGAAGCTTATCAAAGCATTTTCCAAAAAATATTAGTAGAAAAGTGTATTATATGGAGGGTGCATATGTCAACAGAATTATACAAAAACGTGGGTTTCTGTTACGTACCGTTAGTTCCTTCTTATTTTTACTGTAGTCAAATAAAGTTCTCAGTGTCTTTTGGGCAGGTCCGTTATTGTTCAGAAGCAAGTTCTGGCAAATAAGGATGAAAGTTATTAAAATGGCTGAGCTGAAATCAGTTTGGAGTTGAGCTGAAATTATCAAATTACTTCATTACTAGGGCTGCAAGACATCTCGATAATGCCTCTGGAAAGTGGAAAAAGAAATTATCTGCCTGTTTCGTAAGTGAGGTCATAACCTTGCTTAGATGAACAAAAACATTTACTGCTTCCTTTATAATTTGCAACATTGGAAAAAGAATTACTTTTATTTTATTTATTGGTTTTATCTAATTTTTGTACAGTTTTTTTTTAATTTCATAACTCATAATAAATTCGATG
>JBBBDQ010001244.1:2690000-2910000 GCA_037127315.1 Ascarosepion bandense | reverse complement strand
GCTCAATACAAGGGTAGAGCGAACTTAATCGAACCTAATGAGGCAGACGGACCTACCTAGGTTTCTCCTAAACGGATCGTCAGTTAGATAGGTTCGTCTGGGTCATTATGTTCTATTATATATATATATATATATATATATATATATATATATATATATATATATATATATAGGTATGAATATCAATAAATATATTAGTATAGACGCAGGTTCACGCACATGCATAGATGTCTGTTGTTAATAGAAAAGTGCTCAATGTAATATAACAGAGTTATTAAGTATTTCTTAATAGATCCATATTATACTGAAATAAAAATAAAATTTAAATTTCGAAAGTATATATATATATATATATATATTAAGTGATAATATATATATATATATATATATATATATATGTGTGTGTGTGTGTGTGTGTGTGTGTGTGTAATAGAAATATAATAAAATCCAAATCTATATTTTACTTTTTCCTCTAACTTAAACTTTCATGCGCACAATTCGATGGTGGGTCTGATGTCTTAAAATTCTCAGGAATTAAGTGATGAGATGCTCAGTTTCTCACGAATTAATTTGTCGGGTTTGCTTTGTGTATATACTTTTGATAATTTACATAGAGCACTTTCTTCATACTTTCGCCGATCTCTTTTAATATATAATATATATATACACACACACAAGTATATACACACACACACACACACACACACACAAATATATATATATATAATTCCAGGTGAGGAGGACTCAAGGTTATTTTTTTTATTTTGAGTGCTCTGGCATTTATTTTATTATAAAAAGTGCTCAATATAATTATATAGTTATGTATCAATTGTTCATTGCGACACGGAAATTTCTATGTTTCGAGATAGATTCTCATCATCAGGCAATGTTTGATGTTATTGTGCAGATGATTTACATTTAAAATTTAAATGTAAATCATCTGCACAACTAACATCAACAATCCCTGATGATGAGAATCTATCTTGAAACATAGAAATTTCCGTGTCGCAATGAACAATTGGTACATAGCTATATAATTATATATATATATATGTATACGCTACGTGTTTATTTTTTCCTTGAGGTGTATTATCAAAAGCAAAATGTGAAAATATATTGAGGAAAGAACATTATTCACACAGAAAATGTATCGTTGAGAAAAAGTTCTGCCTAAAAGACTGAATTAGAAAACATTACAAAATAATCAAAAAATTATCGACATTAAAGCAAAAGATATTTGGGAGATTGTAACTGATGTAATATTTCACGTCGTTAAACGAAATAAAATTAATGTTGTTATTATTTTACTATCGTTAAAATTCTTCTGAAAAGGCGATTTAAGAAAGAAAAAGAAAATAATAAACTATGTTTTATAGTGTTTAACAACATTTTAAGAGAATATCTGTCTTCAAGTTATGTCTAACAGTTTCATACAAGTATAAAAATATTTAAAACCTACAAGTCTCTGTACAAATTGTGTTTTTCTTAAGTAACTTGTCACACTATACTACTCGTACTAAACGCAACAAAGCGAATGAGATATCACCAATTTATTTAGAATGTAACAAAAACGGTGCAACATGATGGGAACTTTGCCCAACTTCAAATTCTCTGTGAGGTCATAACTTAGTCAGAGTACTTTAACAATTTTTTTAATCGTATTACCCCGAGCAAGGCGGTAATGCCACTGATGTGCAGGGGGCTACATTAGAGTAAACAGATTATGTAGAAGAGAGTGAAGAGGAAGACGAACCAGTTGGAAAAGAGCAAGAGAAGGATGGGAATACAGATGTGATGACAGTTGCAAAGGTGGAGAGAAAGGAAAGGATATACGGGGTGGTGAAAGAACTAGAGTTAAGTGGTTAATAGGTTCGTATTGACATTGCATTTAAATTCCTGCAGGTTGTAGCCGTCAGGAAAGCAAGAATATGGAAGCCAGTTCCACAGGTGGGAAGTGCGAGAGAAGAAGCAGCAGGCGTAGAATTGTCGTCTGCATTTGGTTAATCTAACTGTGAATGGGTGGGACCCAGTTGCCAATTTGGTTGCACAAGTAAACACCTGTTGCAGAGGCACCAGTGACCTAAGAGCAGAAGCCATGAAAGTATTAATAGAACAGACAAAGGGAGGCCATATCTCGTCGGTGGGGAAGTGGCTGTAGTCGAGTCGCCAAGTCGGTACCTATCACATTGCTGATTCTCCTTTGGAGCCTGTCGAGAACACTGAGATGAACAGCAGGAGCGCTTTATCATATATGGAAGCAGTATTCCATGCACGGACGAATGGTTGATTTGTATATATGCAGGATGGATTCAGGCGGGAAAAAACATCCTGGCCCGACACAGTGACCCAAACTTCTTAACAGTGGATTTAGCTATGGACTCAATGTAGTGGTTCCATTTGAGATCAGAATGGAGTTTTAGGCCGAGGAGGCGCAGTGTATTGCTCTCAGGGAGACTCGCTTGGTCCATGCTTATGGGAGGCAGGTGAGGTTGCCTGTGATGATTGACAGACGTCAGCTTGGTCTTAGTCACATTGAAATTGACAAGTCACTTCTTGCCCCAATTTACCACAGAGTGTAGATCACGTTCAAGGTCAGCAGCGAGATTATATTTGTCCGCCACGACGGGTTTCTTACTGATGAGGGAGTACTTTAGCATAAATCTTAAGGATCTCGCCTGACCTTGTGTTTATTCCCCCGTTGTGTCACGTTAGTAATTTGTATATGCCATAATGCTCATGCGTTTGAAAAGTTAAAATGACGGTGGATTCTGGATAATCTTTTAGAAAATTAAATATAAAATTATAAGATAAAATAATTATAAAAACCATGATTTAATCAGTTTGCTTTAACTTTCCAAAATTGTTTTATGATCATATTTTTTTTTAATCATTTCACCCCGAACAAGGCGGAAACGCCACTGATGTGCAGGGGGGTTACATAAATGTAAAAAGATTAATTAGAAAAGAGTGAGGAGTACAAACTAGTTAGAAAGGAACAATAGAAAGCTGAGAAAGCAGGTGCGATGACAGATACATAGGTGTAGAGAAAGGGATGGTTATACAGGGGAGGGGAGAGAGCTAGAGGCCAGTGGTTAGTAGATGAGTATTGACTTTGCATTTAAATTTCTGGAGGTTGTAGCCGTCCGGAAAGCAAGAATACGGGAGTGAGTTCCACAGGCGGGAAGTGCGAGAGAGGAAGCTGCAGGAGTAGAATTGTCGATCATCCATGTATATGCAATCTTTAGAATGGTGCTTTTCTCCAAAGAAAGAAAATATTTGAAAATAAATAAATAAATAAATAAAACAAACATGAAAAACTGGTCTTGTATTTTTGCTTTAGCGAATCACAGTTAATGCATATTCGCTCCCTTTTCATCGCAGTTAGCTATTATCTCTCTTAATAAGCAAGAGACCGAAATTTTTGGATGAATTTAGTATTTATCTATATTTATGCAATGTGTGGTAGTATTTACTGTATTTTTACATTATTCGGAATATTGTCCCCCTCTTTGTACGACGTTTCGGCCGTTGTACGCTCCGGCTTTCTTCAGGTGCTAAGATTTTCGAACCGAACGATTTATTACAATCACTGGGGTATATCATCCTCATTCCTTGCGTAAAACATCAATTGGAAATCATGAGTGATCTCTCTCTAACCCTGCAAGTTACTTGTTGACCAAAACTCTAAGCGTCAAGACAGGAACAAACCAATGTCTATATCAACTGGGTCATGTGTCCTTAAGGACAAGAACAAAATAATTTTTGGAACTTATAAATCTAATATGAAGTTAATCTTTTTTACCAGAGTTCATATTGCAATTTTAGATGTTAATGGTTTTCTCTAGTATTTTTAATGTTAATGGTTTTCTCTAGGATTCTTGATGTTAATGATTTTCTTTAGTATCGGCGGAAATGTCGTACAAATGGCAACAAAGATGAGAACAATAGTCCTAATAATGTAAATATGGTGAATTTATTTCTGTGTAAAACTAATGCATCGGACAAATTCTGATATAGGAAATCTTTTTTTTTGTGTTTATTAATTCGTTATTTTTCTGTGATATCTGTGACGTCCATCAACCATAGACCCGCTTCAGATTTGTGTAATAGAACTTTTACTTCTAATTCTTTTCACAGATGTTTGAGTAAGTAATAATTAAAATTTGCAATTATGACGATGTATATTGCGATGTATAGGAGATTTGTCGTATTGTAGGTAATATTGCATGCTTGATTTCATCAAAGGTTATTATTATTATTGTTATGAGAACATACCCATATGAAAGATGAAATCGAACAAATTATATATAAGTAGCATTGTAGAGCTGAGTGTAAGAGTAGAGTAGAGAGTTAAAGCCGAACCTATTCAAGGAGATAACTCTGACAGCCGGATTAAATAGTCACACCAATAATCTCTCATTCGTATATTTTGTAGTGCTGTCTTTGTAATATATTTGTTTAACGCTATTCCATCTTTGTGTCTTTATTTCTGTCCCAAATAAGACGACAACAACTTGGTGACAAGATCACAACAGTTATTATTGTTATATTGTCAACTTTCATCATATTTCGATTTCTGCTATTGTTGCACTAGCTACCAAGTCTGCAGAAAGAACTGAGGCAGGTCGTGGTGTGTTGTTATGTCTCCATTTCATGTTTCTTGTATATCCTCTAACATTTCTAGCATAACAGAGAAAAAGTTCTCCTTTAGTGTGTGGGCTATACTTAACAAGACAATTCTTTGTATATCTCTTAAGCTGGGGTTTCCAGGGATTCTTTCAATGTGTTGTTTTGTTCCAATTTTTATCATTCCAAGTGCACCTACTATCAGTGGCATGATACTTGTTTTCAATTTCCACATTTTTCTATTTCAATTTCCAGGTCTTTATATTCTGACAGTTTTTCGAATTGATAAGTTGCGATGTTACAACCCGCTGAACAAGGCATATCAATTAATAGGCAAGTTTTTTCTTTCTGGTTTTTAACAATAATGTCCGGCCTATTTGCTTCAATTTTTCTGTCTGTGTAGATGGTGTAATCCCATAGAATGGTGACATCTTGTATTTCTGTAACCGGTGCTTGGTGATGTTCATATCAGTGTTTGTTTACATATTTTTCATAGTGTTTGCACATTGTCAAATGTAAATATTGCCCCACTCTATCGTGACGATTTTTATCTTCATTTGGGGCAAGTACAGAACATCCTGAGATTAAATGGTCTATTGTTTCTTGATATTTATCGCAAAACCTGCATTTTGGATCCACATTATTATGTATCATATTTGCCTGAAATTTCGCTGCAAGAATAAAGCCTTCAGTCTCAGACTTTAATCCAGATCCACGTAACCATCGATGAGTATTAACTTTATCAACATTGGATTTATTAGCACGATTTGGATATTGGCCATGCAGAGGTTTGTCTTGCCAGCGTTGTTTCATCTGTTCAAGAGCTTTATCTTTGGCTTTCTTTTTCATATTTTTTGCCGCAATAGTTGGTTCTGGACTTCCGTTTTGGTTTTCTACAGGATCTACTAACTGTAAACCTTGTTTGTAGTTGCTACCTTATTTTATTATTGAATATTTTTCTTTCTTTCTTCATGTTGCCTTACTAATTGTATCATCCAGTCCTTTGTTGTTTCTATGTATGTTAGTAAGACAATAGTTCTTGTCTTGTATGACAATTCTAGCTGAATAAGACCTCTTGCAACTTTTTTTACGGGGTATGTATAAACGGTTAACATAGCTTTTGCATGATGCATCTTATGCTTAGAAAGAAGCTTTCTTGTTTCAGAATCCATTCGTCTAATGTCATTTAGAGTCCAGTACAAGATGTTGAAACTATATTGGACCACTGGGATGGCAAGGCTATTAATGGCCATAATTCTGTTCTGATAATTCAATTCAATTTTAATATCATTCGTAGCCTTCTATAGTGCTCTTTACGCACTATTTCTTTCATTTTTATGGTGATTTTTTTGTCACACTCATTTAAACCTAGGTATTTGTAAGCTTCTTCTGGTTGTAAATCTTTTATTGTTGCAGCAGGGTCTAAGCTAATTGAAGATGTTTGTTGTATCGATCCGCGTAAAACTGTAGTTTTAGCACATTTATTCAAATTGAATTTCATTCCAACATCTTCACTGAAGCAGAAGAGCTTCCGGCTCATTATCATTCTTAGCAGACAACTTTAGGTCATCCATGTAAAATAGATGGCTTATTTTCTTTTGAGCTATTATTATTATGTCATTTGTTCATCATATTTCGATTTCTGCTTTGGTCTCACGACTAACCAAGTCTGCGGGGAGACCTAAGGCAGGTCGTGGCGTGTTGTTATGGCCCCATTTCATGTTTTTCTATCTTCCCTATCATCCCTAGCGTTGCATAGATAAAGTTTTCCTTAGTGTGTGGGCTGTACTTAATAAGACAATTTTTTGTATATCTCTTAAGCTGCGGTTTCCAGAGATTCTTTCAATGTGTTGTTTTGTTCCCAGAACTGTATAACCTCTTCTATTTGCGGTGGGACTGTCACTTCAATTCTTTGTATAAGTATTTCCGCCTAAAATGCCGTTGCATCGGTTTAAAAAGTATTGTTTTGTCTGTAGAATCTTGATCTTTTTCTTATAGCGTCTTAATCTTTGAACCTGCATTTGTATTATTTGTTTTTGTTGGCGATCATCACTTTAAATGGACTCGTCTAAGGTGTATATATAATCTTGCCTAAAGAGAACGAGTGAGTGTTAGAGAGAGTGGGTAGCAAGAGTTGAGTAGTTGGACCGCCGCTTAGTTGGTCAGTAATAATATAGAATCATTACTCGGACTTACTTCTTCTCTACAAGATAATATATGTCGATTCTTACTAACAGTATACCTAGTATTCCTGAATGTAGTAACCCATGTTCCAGGTTGTATATATTTTGTTCCATATAACTTTCATTTTATATCTCCATATCTGTTTTTGTTATTTTCATTTTCTGTTGTTTCTAAACAAGAGTCCAGAACGTGTTTTTTTTGTTTAGTTGATAGGACTTTATTTTCATTTCTAATATATTCTATCGACTCTTCTGCCTTTTCTAGTTCTTACATTTATTCCACTTGCAAGTTCATGGAGTACTGATAATTCGTTTCTCAGCTGTTCAATTTCTTTTTCTATTTTTCTTTTTCACTGTGCATCTTCATGTCTATTTTTAATTTGATGCTCAATTTTTTCGTTGTTACAAATTGCTTCATTGAGATTTATATGAGTGTCTTCTTAACCCAGAATTAATTTGAATGCTGCATTGTAGAGCTTAATAGTTTCGAGGTTATGCTTCGTTGGTTGTAATTTTGGGAGCTGTTCTCGTTCTTCCATTGCAATATTTTGTATCTTACGCTTATGCCTTTTGATTTCTTCTTTTGGCTTCTTGTATACTGTTCTCGTTTTCCGTAGAATATTTCTGTTTAATGTGTTTTGAAGTCTTTTTATTGCCGTCTTGTAACCGACTGAGATCACACCTTTCCAACACTTCTAAACTTACAGTCTTATCTCTACAGTGACTTGTGTATATCTTCGTTTCTTCAATCTGATCTGTGGCTTGTGTGATGTTAATACTTTTCTTTTTCTGACTCCGATTCCCTTTCATGTTTTGTTGATTCGTCTATTCTGGTTGCAATTCTTTTTATTCTCATCAATTTCAGCTTGTGTCAATAGGTTATTTCACATGATGTACTTTCGTACATTGGCTAGTTCATTTTTGTCAATGTACTTTCTATTTGTTTGTCCGACCTTTTCTCGCCAAATGACATATGTTTGGCGAGTGATATATTTTGAGGTTTGAGTAACGCTTTATGAAATGCAGTCATAACGACTTTGTACTCCTCACTAGACCATCTTATTCTTTCTTTGTTTAAATGTACAGTTATGGAACTAGCTGGAGAATTTGCAGTGCCATCATTAAAATTCTCCTGGTTGTGGGGACCTGAACATTCATGCTTTGTGTAGGAGTTTGTTCGTATGGCAAATGTTTGATCTCATGTACGATACTTTCTGTAGGAGGGCTCCCTGTTTATCCACTGGAAGAGTTATACTGGACGTTTTCTTTTCTATTTCTAATTCTCATATTATCCCCACGAGTGAAGCATGGGTCCAAAAGTCCACCAAAAGTTGCCCGGTACGTTAGGTAACGGTCTTTTACAGACAGGGTTCGGAAGACTGTGAGGGATCATTTGTGACCTCATAACGCGCTAGCCATTCATTCCTAAGCACGATTAACACCATGCGTTGCGAGTTGTTGTTCGGAGTTTTCCTTCTCCTAAAGGGGTTGCCAAGCAACGTTAGACAGAGATACGATTGGAATTCAAAGAGAAAGATGTTGGTTTAAAATAAAAAAAAAACTTAACAGCCGCTCAACAAAACAAAACATCACTGCACTAGAGTATTATGTCAAAAAAAAAAGGAGAGAAAGAAAAATAGAGATGATAATTTTATCCTTTCCTTTTCTTCCCTCTTTTTTCCTATTTTTATTTTACTCTTGATCAGATCAGTTGTTTAAAACTAAATAATAGTATTGCTATGATCACTAGTCCTCTTAATGAAAATAATAGTTCCAAAATACAAAATTAATGGGAAAACAAAAAGTTAACATACGTTTAAGTTTATTACTGATGTGAAATTTAAAATAAAAATGTCTTCGCTCATTTGTATATTCAGTTATTTTTTCATTAAAGTGGTCAAAAATAGCGTTATCGAAATCATAAATCAATGAATACAGAGTCATTCTAAGAAAGAATATCGTAGAAATTGTATTGAATTGTTTTTGCATCTTTTCTTGTCTTATTGTTTTGTTATGTTTTTTTAAGAAACATTATCGTTGTTTAAAAAAATATTTCAAAATATCGATAACTAAGGGAATTATGAATAATAAGTAAACTATTTGATTAATCTATCAGGAGCATTCAAAGAAGAAACATTATTGAAATAATAATACGAAGCAATATTTATGTTTACGTTAAAATAATAAAATACCAAAATTTCAGATAATAAAAAAAAACGTTACGCTTTTAAGAATTTCGGAAAACACATCATTCTCGTAATTCCAACCGCGTCTTATTATTATTATTATGTCATTTTTCATCATATTTCGATTTCTGCTTTGGTCTCACGACCAACCAAGTCTGCGGGGAGACCTAAGGCAGGTCGTGGCTTTTTGTTATGGCTCCATTTCATGTTTTTCTATCTTCCCTATCATTCCCTAGCATTACATAGATAAAGTTTTCCTTAGTGTGTGGGCTGTACTTAATAAGACAATTTTTTGTATATCTCTTAAGCTGGGGTTTCCAGGGATTCTTTCATTGTGTTGTTTTGTTCCATTTTTTATCATTCCAAGTGCACCTACTATCACTGGCACAACTCTTTTTTTTTCAATTTCCACATTTTTTTCTATTTCAATTTCCAGGTCTTTATATTTTGACAGTTTTTCAAATTCCTTGATTGCTATGTTACAATCCGCTGGACAAGCCATATCAATTAATAGACAAGTTTTCTCCTTCTGGTTTTTAACAATAATGTCTGGCCTGTTTGCTTCACTTTTTCTGTCTGTGTAGATGGTGTAATCCCACAGAATTGTTACATCTTCTATTTCTGTAACCGGTGCTGGGTGATGTTCATACCAGTGTTTGTTTACAAATTTTTCATAATGTTTGCACATTGTCCAATGTAAATATTGCCCAACTCTATCGTGGCGATTTTTATATTCGTTTGGAGCAAGCACAGAACAGCCTGAGATTAGGTGTGTCTATTGTTTCTTGGTGTTTATCACAAAACCTGCAGTTTGGATCCATATTATTATGCATAATATTTGCCTGAAAGTTTCTAGTGAAAAGACTTTGGTCTTGTGCTGCAAGAATAAAGCCTTCAGTTTCAGAATTTAATCCAGATGCACGTAACCACCGATGAGTATTAACTTTGTCAACATTGGATTTATTGCCACATTCTGGATATTGGCCATGCAGAGGTTTGTCTTGCCAGCGCTGTTTCATCTGTTCAAGAGCTTTATCTTTGGCTTTCATTTTCATATTTTTTGCCGCAATAGTTGGTTCTTGGCTTCTGTTTTGCTTTTCTACAGAATCTACTAACTGTAAATCTTGTTTGTATTTACTGCCTTCTTTTATTTTTGAATATTTTTTCTTTCTTTCTTCATGTTGCCTTACTAATTGTATCATCTAATCCTTTGTTGTTTCTATGTATGTTAGTAAGCCAATAGTTCTTGTCTTGTATGACAATTCCAGCTGAATAAGTCCTCTTCCACCTTCTTTACGGGGTATGTATAGACGGTCTACATCAGCCTTTGGATGATGCATCTTATGCTTTGAAAGAAGCTTTCTTGTTTTAGAATCCATTTGCCTGATGTCGTTTAGAGTCCAGTTTAAGATGTTGAAGCTATATTGGACAACTGAGATTGCAAGGCTATTAATGGCCATAATTCTGTTCTGAGAATTCAATTCAGTTTTTCATATCATTCGTATCCGAATGTTTTCACTCTCATTTACACCTAGGTATTTATAAGCTTTTTCTGGTTTCAATTCCTTTATTGTTACAGCAGGGACTAAGCTAATTATTATTTTTATTATTATTATTATTATTATTGTTACTCAGCTGGTGTGGATCTTTACCATTTAGTACAGATATCCAATGCTCAAATGAAATGCTGCAGATCAGGATAGAGAATATTGATAAACCGTCAAAGATTCATGTTTGTTCTGTTGTTCCGTTCAAGTATATTTGACGGGGTCAGAAATTATCAAGAGCCATGTCCTGTCAGTGTAATAAGGAAGGTTCCTTGACTACCTTCTGATATTTTATAGGAAACAGAAAACTTAACGCAGTTCACAAGTAGATCATATATAGGCGATAACTTCAGGATGAGTCGTTATCCATCCTCCATATTCACATTTAGGTACCTCCACTCATTTTCGATATCTAAATTTGAAATTGAATTTTAAAAATAAAAACGTTTTCTTGAACATTGCATTTTAGTTTAAATTGAAAGCTAAATAATTAAATTTACTGTTTTCTGGAAGCTAAATAACCTGGTATATATCAAACAGATATTATATTGATTGGAATCTAAAATTTTATGAGATTTTTTGTTTAATTTTCAGCCATAGACAGATTTGTAAACAAAAGTTAATTTTCGGTTTCAAAATTCTTGTACAATAAAATTTACATATGTCACCCATGATTTTAGAAAAATTATCAAAGTTAATGTTCAATTAATCTGATTTACATAAGTATTACTTATTCATAGCATGAAATTTAGAATAAAGCTAATTTTAATCAGTTGACCTTTCTAACCTATCCACCGTAAATAAAATGTGTTGACAGATCAAGATAAGATAAGCGTATGGCGATGACAAGTGCCATATTTGTACAATTTTTTCGACTGCGTTCCTGAATCTCTTGTTTATGGTTATGTAGTCTATTTGGTTTTTCGTGTCACCTGGGCTTAAATAGTTTTAAAAAATAATAAATAATTCACAGCCTTTAATGAGTTATGCCTGAAACTTATAAAACCATTTTTGCCTACAGAATATAATTTTTTTGAAATTTCCTGAATTTACATTAAGGTGTGTAACTAATGTAAAAATTATATTTTACAAAGCTTTTTTAAAATAATAATTTCGAAATTAATTTCATTCATTTACGAACAAGTTCTCAAATTTCATTTGCAAGAATTTCAAATTAATGTGTTTGTCACCAAAAAAAAAAAAAACTGAGTTATATAATATTACGTTTTCCATTGTAAACTCTCGTAACCATTTGGTTACCCGCAAACTCAAATCAAAATAATTGTTTTAAAATTTTGAACGTGTGAGAAGGGATTCAAATTTTTTTTAAAATAATCAAAAAATATGTAATCTTTTCTCTATATAATAATATAAATATTTTGATAGAAAAAAATTGTTTTTATTACGTTTGAGACATTTTTTATTCATACTATGATGTTGTAAAGAGATTTAATAGAGGTACCTACATAATATTCACTTATTTCCTCCTCTTTTTTGGGCGGTACTTTTCACCTCTTCATTATTGCTCTAAATTGAGTGAATCTTGTATTGGGTGAATATTGTATGAACCAAAACGAGTTTTTCTTTCTGTTTAAAAATAGTTATTAGGAATTGAGTTTATTTATGAGGTTATTTATTGAGTTTATTTATGTAGTTAAATAGTCGGCATTAAGTCTGGGGTTTGTTGTTGGATAGATAAATGCTGTGGATCGTAAGACCAGCGTTAGTGCCGATAATTGTTATTGGCTCCGATATGAAGTTGTAGGCAAATAATCGGTGACAAATTTGCAAATGGTTGCTAGGTTGAGAATCACTCGTGAGGCAGGAAGAGTGACCAGATAATCGTTACTGAGGTCGTAAACATTTGATGGCTTCATAATCAGTACTGAAGCCGAGGAGATTTCATGGGAAGTTAATCACCGAAAAAAAGGCCTGCGATAATAGTTTTGCAACTAATCATTATTGATAGCGAGGACACATGGTCATTAAACAATCGGTATTGAAAGTAATGACAACAAAAACGCTGATAATCAGTATTGGTAGGGCTACTGAGGCCTAAGATGTGTGGATAATACGTAGCGAGGTCGATGACATTAATGGGTGTTGAGCTCAAAGTGATTTGAGGGAAATATAATCGATATTTAGGTTGAAGCGATAAGGTAACCGAGGTTAATTGATGAATAGATAATACGTCCTAAGTTTGCATGTGATTTAGGTTAGAAGATAATCGGTGGTCATCTAATCCATACCGGATATGAGGAAATGTAGTAGGCTAATATTAATATTTGGTAGCCGTCAAAGAATTCATCACAGCCTAGCAAGGTTAAATTTGTTCTTTAAAAGAAATTCACACTTTCTAGCTCGGGATCTGCTCCAAAGCAAATATCTTCTCGATGTGTTCGAACAATATTTCTTATTACACGATATATCAGAGATTTTTTCGTTTATTATATATATATATATATATATATATATATATATATATATATAAATATATATATATATACATATTAGTCATCCACATACAAGCCCGTTTTGCTGTATCACAGCTCATCAGTGTCGCTAGACATATTCACTTGCTTCTGGCCGGGATCGAAACGACCGATTTAATGTCAGTCGGAGATTCTACTCCCTAAGCCATCGGCGCATGACATCGGAGAAGGAAAATTTTAACGTCTTGTATATAAGCAGTGTATACAGACGCCAGTCACCGAGAGAACTCAATTAATTTCTGAAGAGTCACACATTATAGCCGAAGTGGAAACTGTTTTTAAAATTTTCTTCTCCAGAGAGCTCAATCATAATGAGAGCATAATATGTTAGTCATCCACATACAAGCCCGTTTCGCTGTATCATAGCTCATCAGTGTGGCTAGACATATCCACTTGCTTCTGGCCGGGATCGAAACTCCACCGATTTGGTGTCAGTCGGAGTCTCTACTCTACTATATATATATATATATATATATATATATATATATATAAGTTTTCCTTAATAAATAGCATACTTCTCTGGAAAGCATCCATTGAGCTCTCAATATAGATATAACACAATATTTTATATTAAGTTTATCTTGTTGGATTATCCTCGCCTTTACGGACTGGATATCTATACAAAATCAGTTTTCGCTATGTCTTTTCTATAGATACTTTCATGGCAATTTTTCGGATGATCTCTTTGCTACTGTACATAATCTATTCTGAATTTTGTGGTGCAGTATATATCGGTTCGGAACGAGAAATCGGAGAGCCTATTTCAAATCCCAGTTGAATCCGTTGCATTCACTTACGCGCAAATACCATTAGAAAAGGTATTAATCCATCTCTTCATAGCAGTGTCCTCACGAAGCTTCGAAGTCGGTGTGCGCCTGCACAGTTAACTGCGAAACATCTCTGCCTTAATCATATATATATATATATATATATATATATATATAAAGAAGTGATTAGACAACCCAGGTTTCTACATTCTGGTGTCTTCAATCGATTTACAATAACTGATTTTTCCGGTTGTTTTTAGGAACGCCTACAAAAATTCTTTTTACGTTAGCGTTCTTAACAAACTGTAACATCAGTTAGTGCAAATCGCCTGAAGACACAGGAGGTACAAACCTGGATGGCGTAATAACACGTTTAGAAATAAAAATATTTAAAAGATCAGCAATACAATTGTGTACTGGTTTAATTAATTTAATTATGATGGTGGCTCTTTCATTGTCCGCTTTGCTGTAAGCATTTTATGGTTAAAGAATTCACGGGTAACCTTAGATTCAAGAGAAGGAGAATTTTTGCATAAATACACAACTAATTGAAAGTGCGAACCTGGTACTTGTACCATTCAAAGATGTTTTTGTTCATGAAATTGCCCGAGTTAGTATTACACAACTAATTCATCGGCTTTGAATGATACAATAATGTTTTGGTCGGAAATTCCAGCACATATGACAAATCTGCTTCCGTGCTCCCTTCTTTTTCTTATACGCACATGGAATTCAAGACTGAGAGTCACCCGAGAAAAATACGTTAGAAAAACTAATTTTTATGTAATTCTCGACCAAAATCTAAATGCTTTAAATAATTGGCATTACTGAGCGGGGTTTGCCCAGGAGATTTCTTGATAGACCATAATTTATGAGGTTTTCTGTATCTTTGTTCTTTTGGAATCCTCAGTTCTATGCTGTTAAATGAAATGAGCACTTCTCAAAACTAATTACTCCGTTATAATTCAGTTTAGTATACGTTCCCATGAAGAAGATAGATTCTTAAGGTTTTTCCCTCTGCTTCATGTTTCATGATCCCTTTAGATATCATGAAAATGAGGACAAAATTGGAAGCGGCCGAAATGTGGTTCTACAAAAGGATGCTACGGATATCGTGGACAGAGCATGCAAGCAAAGATGAGGTGTTGGAAAGAATGGCAACAAAAAAAAATAGATACTGAGCATCAGGAAGAGACAACTGAAAACCTGGGACACGCAATGAGGAAGGAGAGACAGAGGAACGCAGCGGATAACATATTTGCAAGGTCTGATCAGGTGGATAACGGAACGGGGATTGCCAGGAGCAACAGGAGCAAACATATAAGAGCCGCAAGGGATAGAGAGACATGGAGAACCATAATCGCCTAACTCCTGAAGGGACAGTGCACACAGAAGAAGAAGAAGAAGGTCCCCTTCAGTTATTATTTGATATCCTTAATGTGAACATTACCTCACTCACTTACTTGTTATTTTCTATTTTTCTGGATTTGCTAATTCCCTTTTTGTTAGAGTGGAACAACCTGCCACACCCCATAATGGAATGCTCTAGTCTATAAAGGAGGATGACAATCGGTACAAGAGAAAGAAAACGTCTTAGGCATTCGCCTGACTGCTTTATGACACTGTCAGCACTCTGCCTTCGGGTAGAGGGCGCTCTCTGCATCCGAGCAGAGAGCACAAACCCAGTCGTGGTTCCGCCGAAGGGTAGAACCACGACTGGGGAAAAATAGACAGAGATTTTTTGGCCCGGCTATATGGCCAGGAATACCCACTATAAAATGACCATGTGTCATATCTGGCCTTGCGTGGGAAGGCTAGTAAATACAGTAAATACAGAAAACGTCTTAGGCATTCGCCTGACTTTTCTATGACACTGTCAGTTCTCTGCCTTCGGGTAGAGGGCGCTCTCTGCTTCTGAGCAGAGAGCACAAACCCAGTCGTGGTTCCGCCGAAGGGTAGAAACACGACTCGGTAAAAATAGACAGACATTTTTTTGGCCCGGCTATATGGCCGGGAATACCCACTATAAAATGACCATGTGTCACATCTGGCTTTGCGTGGGAAGGCTAGTAAATACAGTAAACGTCTTAGTCGAAGGCATTCTTTATTTGACAGTTTATTCCACTCCTACTCTTTGATTGGTATTCTGTATCCTATTGTTAATTGTACCTTAGTACAATAAATCCTTTATATTCCTGTGTCGAGTACGTTTCTTCCACTAATCTTTATACTAATCTTTATCTTTATATCTTTCCGGGATTATATCATTTTTATGTTTATATATGTTTTTATATATGTTTCAACATATGGAAAAAATATTAGATTTTAGAAATATTATACTAATATGTGCGTTGTGATGTGGTGGATACAGGCTCGAACTCGGAGAGCCGAGTTCGAATTCCAGCTGAATTCCTTGCATTCGCTTACGCGTACAAACCTTATGGAGAGCCATTAACCTGTTAATTCCCTCCGGCAAGGGGTGAAATGGCAGGAGAGATTGTATTCTATAGCCTTGGTTGGCAACCAGTCTACCGCAGACGATAATGGGAAACAGAATCCCTCTTCAACCTG
Organism: Ascarosepion bandense; assembly: GCA_037127315.1. Lineage (NCBI taxonomy): Eukaryota > Metazoa > Mollusca > Cephalopoda > Sepiida > Sepiidae > Ascarosepion > Ascarosepion bandense. The sequence continues at coordinate 2,893,628 of JBBBDQ010001244.1, read as the reverse complement.
GAGACGTATATGTTCCGACGTTACAACAAAGAATGAGAAGAACTGTTAACAGAATGAACTTTTTATTGCTTCCAATTAAATCTTCGCAAAAACCACTGTTTTTGCAACCATTTTAAAACCCTATTTTGTATCATTTCTTTCTTTCTTCTTTTATTTATAAAGCCTTTCCTTTTCCACTCAATTTTTGTGTTGTCCTATTTTCTTACGCCTTGTCGCGTCAATGCTCTTTTACCCTTATTTTCTACAGAAGACAAGTTAATTGGTCACTAAAATTCTAAAGGTATAAAAAACCCGGAATCAGTCAGTCAGTTAAGTGCCATACGTGAAACAGACATGACTGACTGGGCAGAAGATTATCCCGCAGTAGGTTGCCATTGATTTCTGCGGTAGACTGGTTGCCAGCCAAGACTACTGAACCCAATCTGTCCTGTTATTTAACCCATAACTGGAAGGAAGAGACGGATTAATACCTTTCCTAAGGGTATTTGCGCGTAAGTGAATGTAATGAATTCAACTGGAATTCGTACTCGGCTACTCGATTTCTCGTTCCGAGCCGATACCCATTGCACCACAACAGCATTCTAACTCTAACCATAATTAATTTGAAGAACAAATAATTATGTTGTACGTAAATTTTCTAAGGGAAATGTGACATTTTTCCAATGAATATTTTGTGGTCGGACGCCGATCTGTATAACAATGGCAACATTATTCCGATTCCTGAATGTTTTTTCGATATTATACTGATGGTTTATTCTTAAGCCAGAATAATTAGAAGAAATTCAAGCGCAAAATGCCTGAATATAAAACGTTGGTAGTTCGTTTAACATATTGCAACCAGTGAAATAAAAGCTTCAAGCGAACAGTTACTATCTCGTATGATATCTATTTATCTAATAGGAACTGAAACATATAGGACTCCACAACTTTCTCCGATTTTTGTATTTGTATTACGTCATCTTTTATTATTTCTGACTTCGTTCTGCCATCCCGTCATTCAAACACGTTAAGTCGTTTACTTACTGTTTCCCATTGGTTCGCATGCATTCAGTACGTCTTGCGAGTCTTTAATTCTCAACACATTCGTTCTTTCACATCACGTGGTCTCTTTCGGATTATTACTATACATTTTCTGCAATTCATATTTTCCTTACAATTTGCACATATAATCAGTTCCTTCAAAAAGTCTCTTCTTAATCAGCAAGAAAACTGACCGGAATGCAATGTCATAAAATATATTAGGTATTGCATATTATTTCAGCACGCACAGACGATTAGGTTGCCTTAATTCGCAGCTGTAATCCTTGCTTTTGAAGGATTATCTTTGCTCAGAAGACTTTAATCATCTTGTAATGAACTGCCATAGAAAGACTGCTAATAACCTTATCGAAATATTAATGAAGATATAACATAAAGATATAAAATGAAGGGTTACAAAATTAATTGCTAAATGAACAGGGCTATGTCAATTTTAAAAATTTAAACCCAACGAAGGCTATAATGTTTCTAAAACTTCAAAGGTTACTTGGATTTAAAAAGATTGAGGAAACTAGTAATAAAAATGACCAAGAGAACAGAATAATGATATTTTCGTTTCATTTCATTTAAATGTTTTAATATTGTAGGTTTCAGTTCCTATTAGATAAATAGATATCATATTGTAGGTGTTAAGAAAGCATGAATATAATCGAAGATGAAGGAAAAACTTGAAGCAACTGAAATGTAGTTCTATAGAAATATGCTACGAATATCATGGATCGAGCATGTGAGCAATGATGAGGTTTTGGAAACAAAAAGAAATTACTACTGAGCATCAGGAGACAGTTAAAGTTCGTGGGACATGCAATGTAGAAGAAGGGCTTGAAGAACCTGACACTAACAGGCCAGATAGAGGGGGAAAAGAAAAGAAAACAGGGGAAAGAAGCGGATAACATATTCGAAGGGCCTGAGAAAGTGGATGACACAACGGAGTTTTGTGCCGTAACAGGAGAACGCGTGCTAAGAGCCACTAGGGATAGGGAGACGTGGCAAGCCATGATCGCCTACGTCCTGAAAGGACAAGGCACATAGAAAAAGAAGAAGATATGAAAGAAAGAGCCCATCAGTGTATTAACGGTTACTCAGTTGTTTTTCATCTCCATAAATTGAACTAATCTCTTGTTCGAGGATTCTAAAATCAAGGAGATACTAAAATTTAACTAACTGGGAAAGGTTCTTGAAGAGGACGGAAAGTGTGGCACTGAAATCCGAAGGCACAATGGCGAATACAAAAATGCATATTGAAGAACAATCTAATTAAAGGTGAAGGAAAGACTTAAAGCAACCGAAATGTTGTTCTACCGAAAGATGGTGAGCATAGCATAAACCTAGCATATGAGTTATGACAAAGTTTTGGAGAGGATGGAAACGAAAATGACAGATCTACCGTGGATCTGCTAAGGACCATCACAGAATTCATAAACCATGCTCTCGATTAGAACGATAAGCAGAGGGGTCTATTGGTTCTCCAGAGTTCTTGTAAAAGAAAACCACAGAGGAGGACTTTCAGCAGGCAGATAAGCAAAAAGCAGAGATGCAGTAGTTGTAGATTTTGGAGAGGACAGAGGAGAGTCCAAGACGGCATTTTTTCCTGACGATGACTGGAATTACGTTACTAGCACTCGCCTAATGGGCATCAAGCTTTGAATTTGTGTTAGAGACCAGCAATGGTTATAATGTAAACGTCACTCAGTTGAGCTTCAGTTCTAGTTGGGAAGTCGGATACGGATACTCTAGAAGAACCAAATGTAGATTTGGTGAAGAATCTATGAGCAAAGCCGTCGAGCTTGTCCGCCGAAGCTGTGAAGACCTCAAATGTATTGATTAAATAAGTGATGGAAGATTTGCACTTGGAGAGCCGCCATTAGTTTTTGAAGCGGAACTTGCAGGATACTGTACTCCGCTTCATTATGTCAGCAAAAAAACAGTTTAGCATCATTTACGATTCTCTTGCACTAATTACGGGCAGAGGCAAAAAGCCGGAAAAAGTGATTCCTGTTATCAATGGCGGCCGTGCAAGCAGGTTAGAACCAGAAGAACGAATGGGGTTTAAGTCGGAATTCCCGGCTGGGATGAAAGCATCGATGCCAGCTTTGACACAAGAAGAGACATCGGAGGCACAGTCTTCAACAAGGAGACCAAAATCTTTGTTCCAAGAGACTTCACACAGAAAATTTCCTAATCTCTTCCAGTCCGCCCTTTGGTAACAATAAGAGATTCTGCTAATCACATTTTCCTGGGAAGAAGGTGAGTAGAAAGAGATATTAACGAAAATCACGACATGATCAGAATTCCTAAGAGGGCAAAGCTGCATGGTATGGCAAGAGTTAGGGATAGAAGTAAAAAAGAGATCCAGCAGTAAGCAGAGTCCATAAGGGTTATTGAGAAATTCACCACTTGAGATTGAGTGATTGAAAAGTTCATGGTATGAACATCAGCAAAATCTGTGACACAGTTTTCCAGCCACTTGGTGTGGTGAGTATTAAAATATCCGAACTGTTATGGCGCCGCTCCTATTTGACTACAAATGGACTGTTCCCATTGCTATAGCAATGGTGGATTCTCCACAGGGGAGTCGTAGAGAGTCACTAGACTGACGAATCTACGACACTGTCAGCCTTCTGCCTTTGGGTAGAGGGCGCTCTCTGCTTCCGAGCAGAGAGCATTAACCCAGTCGTGGTTCCGCCGAAGGGTAGAAGCACGACTGAGGAATGATAGACAGACATTTTTTGACCGGGCCATGTAGCCCGGAAAGCCCAGATATAAACTGACCATGTTGCCCTACTGGGAGGGACAGCTAAATAATCAGTCGTAGAGAGTCACTTGAGAGTCTCTAATGAGTTACTGAAGAGTCAGTGCGAGTCAGTGAAGAGTTAGTCACACTTCCGGTGGCGTACCGGAAGTAATCACGTATACACACGTCTTACGACGGATTGGACTCTTGTATCTTTCTATTGTAAATATTACTAATCACTTCTGTACATACTAACCGTCTTTTCCGCGGAATACAACTTATATTCTGATTCTGTTGTTGAGTTATTCATTTATACTTGGCGACATAACACGAACGCAAATATATTAGCGAAAGGATGAAAGCAAATGGCATTGCATATACTGTTCAAGATGCTGTCTAATATGGAACAGTCAGGAAAATGTAGGGGAGCGGTACAGAAAGAAAAGATAACTAAATGAGATTAGTAATGAGAGACGGAGACAAATGTAGGAAGGGTCTCGAGGTTCAAGAGAAATCAAGAGATGTATAGCATAAACAACAGAATCGATTAGAAAAATTTGATGCACCGTCGTATGTATAGATGAAAACTCGTATTTGAGGATGCCTGTCTATTAAGGCTGTTAGATAATCCTCATTGCAGACGCATGCTCAGACACACTTGTGATTATCAACACCCAAGGAAACCAAAGTGCACGTTATCTGGAGTGAACAGGCTGAATGAGGCCAGGACGCTAAAGGCTTTGTATATTAGTGATGTATAGATGCAATATATATTCTGGTAAAAAATCTTGTTTAGCCCGACTTACCTTACAGAATATATAGCATTTTATTCCAATATAATCCTTCCATTACATGTCTCTGACCAACGTAAGACAGAGAAGTTAATGTGGGTTGCTCTCCTCACCAATCATGCTAATGGAGGGCAAACTCGCTTTTATATGATGAATAGTAGATAACAGTACTGTTTTTGATTAGGCAACATTTGGGTACCTCGGCGTGATGTAATGGTTAACAAGCTCGTCTGGCTAGAATTATTATAATTGAGTAGTGAGTTCGATCCTCACTGGGTACCCCCTACTTTCAGTCGTGTGTCAAATCTAAGCTACGCTTAGAAAATCACCTTCCTCCAGGTTTGGGTGTTGGGCGCAGGCTAACAACTCTGCCCCATAAAAAACAGTTTGTTACAGAATCAGCAAAAACGCTAACCCACAGATCGTTGGGCGTAACGGAAAAGTTTATTATTATTAAAATTTACAAGCAATTTTTTCACCTAGTTAACTGCAAATTATAGGTAACTATTTAAATAATTAATCTTTCTACATTTATGTAACCCCCTGCACATCAGTGGCGTTTCTGCCTTGCTCGGGATGAAATGATTAAAAAAAAAAAAAGACTACGTTCGGTATTTGCATGTATTTTGTATTATTACTTGTATTGCCTGCCTTTAGTGCCGTGTCGCTCAAAGGTATAGGCGATCATGTCCTTCCACATCTCACGATCCGTTGCCTCGCTTAATATTTCTTCTTGTTCAGACCCTTTAAATATATTATCTGCTGCTTTCCCCTGTCTCTTTTTCGCTTTTTATCTGGACTGTTAGTAACGGGTTCTCTAAGACCTCCTTCCTCATTGCATGTCTCAGGAACTTTAGCTGTCTTTTCCTGATGCTCAGTATTAATTTTCTTTTCGTTTCTATCCTTTCCACAACCTCATCATTGCTCACATCCCCGATCTATAGAACCACATTTTAGTTGCTTTAAGTTTTTTCCTTCATCTTTGATGATTTTGTTCTGCAGTCATAGCCATATTGAAGAAGCGACATCACACTGCAATTCAGTACTCTTTTCTTTCTTTCGAGCAAAGTTTTTCCAATCTCTTACTACTCTACATAGCATCTGGAACGCATTTTGTTTCTTCATTGACCAAGATGATCGCATTTCTTCTTAAACAGAAAGTTTTTTTGAATTTTTTCTTCTTCTGTCGTAGCATATCAAATAACTTTGTGTAATCTGTATAGTAACAGAGCTCATTGTCATATGACATTGTCACATGACATTGTCACAGAAAAAAACATCATTAGATTCTGATGAATAGAGCGCGAAGTAGAATTATGTCAGAGGTAAGACAAGAACAGTACGGTTTCATCTAGGACACAGGATCAAGTAACGCAATATTTATACTCGAAATGTTATCAGTAATTGCAATACAAATACAAGACTTGTGTCTCTGACGACACTCTCAGGTCGGTAGTCGTGATGGCTTCGACACAGTAGCTGGTCTTCAAGTCGTCTACTTACAACAATGTTCCTACTTGCCCATGCTGTGAATCTTGATCCCAAGGAAGGCACGGTGAAATCTTGCTAGCTGTATCTTTACCACGTCGAACCAGGCCGGACGCGCACGTACACATTTGGGTTAATAAATATAAAACGCCACCAAACCAAAAAAAAAATAAATAAAATAATTGTAAATTCGATGACGCCTAGATAAGTTGCGGAAAAGTCTTTATATACAAAAAAATCAGCAAACAGAAATAGAATATAACAATCGTCGAATTCCTATTCTTATAACGGAGCGAAAGTTAGAGTTTGCTATTAACGTTTGTTCATTTCATTCGGAGATTTCGAGTTTTCTTTTTTTTTTTTTCAAGTTTTGACGGTTACAAAAGTCTTATCAGAGCTTTGTACCAAAGCCTTACAGAAACATTCGGAGATGGGTCTTTGTGACGACGGCGGTAAATTCGTCTTGTCTACCTTAGCTCAGCGCAGCGTCAACAACTGAATCCGGCTCTTTTGGCTCTCGTTTTTTATGCCTGTCCTAAATTCTCATGTGGGGTACATGACAGACACAGGGTTTCCATTCAAATCAAATCTTTAACCAATGAAATCACGTGTCATGAGGCGGAGTGATTTTCTCCCCTTGGTTTAACCAATGAATTAGCAATATTTTTTTTGACATAATTTCTTTTCGCCTTCTTCTTCTGATTCTACTGACTACGTCAACAATCCTGCTTTTATGTTGGAAATTTTAATTCAACTTATATCAGAATTTAACCTTTTTGCACTTATCAAAAACTTTGCGACAATCTTCTTTCAATAATACAAAAACCCACCTGAATCAATAAAATTTGTTGGATGCTGAAAACATAAGTTGAACGTTTTTCGCCATGTTATTTCCGCTTGTCAAGTAATGTCTGCCAATGATAACCTCGTTTGACCCAGGCTGATCAACTTCTGTATAAACAATGCATCTGCACACACGCAAATGTTTTAATTCATATTAATTCTCAGCTTTGTCGGAAAATGTTCTGCACAATTAATAATGCAATTAATAATAATTTCTAATAATAATAACATCGTATCATGTTTTTCTACACGCAATATTATATTATTATATTTTTTCCACATGCAACATTATAGTATTATATGCCAAAAATAGTGTTACATATCTGTGTTTCGTAACTACGCAAACCATTCGTCAAAGAATACTACAGTGACTTGATAGAGATTCTCTGCAGCTTGTAAATATTCCGGAACGGCATTAAAATATGAAAGAAACTGTACTGGCAGCAAACCGCCTGCATAAAAACAGGAAATGAGTTCAGCAGATACAAAAAGATAGAAAGGGGTGTAAGACAAGTATGTGTCTCTCATACTAAATCTATTAATCCTATACAGCGAGAAAAACTAGAATTCTTGCAGTATTCTTCATTGGCGGCCACAATCTGAACAATATAAGATACCCAGATGATACAGCGCTGATAGTAAACACGGAAAGGAAACTACAAAACACCTTCTACAGAAGGTAGCTGAAGAAAGCAAAACAAAAGACTAAACATAAACTACAAGAAAACTGAATGCATGGCCATCAGTAAAAAGAAGAACTCAAAATACAAACTACAAGTCAGGGATACCACTGTAGGGAGACAATAATTGTCTTCCCTTAAGGTGAACAACAGTTGTCTTCCCTTTTGAGGAACTCTATTTTATCTGGGTTCAGTTATCATCCTGGCTTTAGTGTGGGTAACCACGATGACCATTTGCTGGCTTAACGGTATGTAATTCCTTGCCATACTTGCTAAAAACTTTCTCGACCATTTGGACAACATAAACATTACTTAAACATTCTTAATGTATTGTACTTGTTTTTGTTATATTAAATGCCTATTTGTTATTGCCATGTAACTTGTCCTTCTTTTATTACACGTGCTACTGCAGCGTATTAATTTTTATATTAGTATCGCGTAACTGCAAATATTGCCTGTTCACGCAACTCATATTAATAAGTGGTTATCCCGACGTTCATTTTCTTATTGAAAAATATGAGCTATGCAGTATGACTCGAAACCGTCTTCCCCTAGGGAATATCGTCATTCTATCTTATTTGACCTCTCAGATATATAGTGCATCAATGACCAAGCAATGCTGAATAGTGCCCTGATACAGATATTTTTGTCTCTTGATATATATCTACTTATTTTTAATTTATGTGATATATATATAAAATATATAGTTATGTTTTATAAATACATACACACATACACATACACGTGTAGGGAAACAATAATTGTCTTCCCGTAAGGGGAATAACAGTTGTCTCCCCTTTTGTGAAACTCTTTTTTTATCTGAGGGTCAGTTTTCTTCCTGGATTTAATGGGGAGAACCACGAGGAGCAATTGCTGGCGTAACAGCATGTCGTTTCTTATCTAATCTTGCTAAAAACATTCTCGTCCATTTGGACAACATGAACATTCTTCTTGTTTTGGGACATACTTAAATATTCTTAATGTATTGTACTTGTTGTGTTTTATTAAATGCCTATTTGTCATTGCCATGTAACGTGTCCTTTTTTTACTACACGTGCTACGGCCGTGTGATATTCATATTGTTTATATTACTATCGCGTAACTGGAAATATTGCCGGTTCGCAACCTAATACTCATACCGAAATCAAACGGGTACAGAAATATAAAAACGTAGAAAGTAATCAGAGGACGGAAAGAGTGACATTGAGATCTGAAACCGTATTTAAGTAACCAATGATGCATTCCAAAGGCTAAGTAGAGCATTGAGAGACAGGAAAATTTCACTCGTGTTGTGGGATCACCCCTTTTGCTATGATAATGGACTCGACTTGAGTATACATTTACACCTGCCATAGAGAGATACAGGAGACATTGTAAGAGATCCGTCAGGTTACCGTAAAATACAAAAGTTACACAGAAAATACTGCCTCAGCCAGAATAGTATTACTCAGATATACTAATTCCAACAAGGTTTCAGTTCAAAGACTTGTATAAATATATATTCCTTACTAATCATATTCCTGGATTAATAACCTGCGTTCCAGTCTTTACGTTTAATAGACCATATTTTCCTATCTCCAATATCTGTTATGTTGTTCATGATTTTGTACGGAGAGAGATTTGTTTGCCCAAAACGTGTATCACTTATGGCACATTACTGACTGACCGATCTAACAACATAATGAATTTTGTATCTTACTAAATAATAAACATTAAAAATATTAAACGGTTTAAAATAAATTTTTAGTATACAAGCATATGAAAAGGTTGCTAATGAGGAGAAATCACCACAACTGACCCTGAAAATTGAACTACAGCGAAGAGGGGTGTGAGATGAGAGCGTGACCGAATGCTGGCTGTATTATATATTTAAACTTCTTAAAACACAATTAAAAAGCTGAATAAAGTGGCAACATATTGATCAATTTTGGTCAAAATACGCACTGGACCACGATTTCGTATACACCCAAGAAGAACATACGAAAACATATCTTTGATTATAGTTAGAGGAATTCACTCCCTATCGCCATTTTCACATCACCTTGTCTTAACCTGTCTTTTTTCGATCGATATTACGTCTCTTTGGTGAGAAAACTTTCTTTAGTAAAAACTACATTAAAGAATATTTGAAGGATTGATCGCATCAAACCGGAATTTTATTGAAAAATTTATTGAAGTATATGCTAAATATATCTATATGTATATATATAAATATTAAGGTATACATTACCGTCAACACCCAGCGCAATAGTCTGTTTTAAACGCAATTGCCATATATATATATATATATATATATATGTGTGTGTGTGTGTGTGTGTGTGTGTGTGTGTGTGTGTGTGTGTATGTGCCAATACAAGATAAAATTCATCTTTGATGGTGGATGTTTTTATGTTAACGTCTCTGTAACCTCTTTGAATGTGGCTCATTTGAGGCGAATTCTTACAACCAACTTAATAAAAAAATATCCAAATGTTGGAGAATTTTTGTCTTTATTTTCTCCTGAAATTAAAGCCAAAATACGATGTTTAGAACGATTCTTGATTAAACATAATAGATATTCATTGTTTCTTATATTTAACAATATACGTTTAGAAAATTATCTGCTACCTAGATATACTAAGCATATATATATATATATATATATATATATATATATATATCTGCTACCTCGATATACTAAGCATATATATATATATATATATATATATATATATATGTGTGTGTGTGTGTGTGTGTGTGTGTGTGTGTGTGTGTGTGTGATATAAATACTTGAGAAACATGGATTTAGTGTATGATAGCCAACGTTATAATGTTTCGGTTTTTATAACCATCATCAGGGCTTATATTTACTTTTGTGATTTTTTTACAGCCTGTGAATAGATTTAGAAATGTTATAAAAAGTTTTAAGGCTGTTGAAAGAAATGCAGTAAACTATGACGTCAGTCACAGAATATTTGTAACGTTTTGTTATTTGAAAAAGTCGTTGAGATGAAACTTAAATATTTCGCTGATAGTTTTGTGTATTTTTTGTTAAGTTTTATTTATGTTTTTCTAAATATCGCTCTAATTACAAATGTTTTGTTGATGTTTATGTGTTATAATAATTTAGATGTATTTTATATTAAATGTAGGGGCGTTATGATGAGGTGTGGAATTTCTAGTTTTAGGCAGGAGTCCTTCTTTAATACAAGTTTTGTTAAAGATAACACTTTTGTTTTTTCTTGTCTCGGGACATTATTTTTTTCTTATCTTTACTTGACTTAACGAACGCAAAACATGCTCATAAACTTATTGATTCCGTGTAGTTTCTGCTAAACTATTAGTCGTTTTGAAGGATGACTATTTTATGTTTAAACTATTATAAGCAATGTAATATAAACAGTGCAGTAGATATCGACACGGAACGAGAGATCGGGGCACCGAATTGGAATTCCACTTTAATTCCTTGCATTCACTTACTCACAAATATCCTTGGGAAAGGTATTAATCCGTCTGTTCTCCCACGGTTATGGATTAAATAATAGGACAGATTGAGTTCTATAGCTTTTGCTGGCAACCAGTCTACCGCAGGAAGCAATGGCAACCTACTGCGGGATAATATCTGCCCAGTCAGTCATGTCTCTTTCGAGACATGATCGCCCAGAGCCTGTATCACGGGGCATAGGTAATCATGACGCTATATATATTTATGTCCCTTGTAACTCTTAATAAGTTGCGCTTTTTTTATTTTTCCCAAAATCTTTTCTACCATTCATTTACTCTAGCTCATGAAGTATGGTACGTGTTGTTTTATTTTGTTCCTTTTCCCCCTCAGTCTATCCTTGTGTATATCATATTTTCTAAGCCCTCCTTCCTTATAACCTACCACAGAAATGACAACTACCTCTTCCTGATGTTACGTATGAATATTTTTTTCATTTTCTCTAGAACATTGCGTTATTACATGATCGGTTCAGGCTATCCTCATGTCCCTGCCATATAGAAGGACAGATGTCACGTAACATTTATGTTCTCTATTTTTTTGTTTCTATCGAAATTTGTCTGTCTCTTAATACTTTGCTTAACTTTTGAAATGTCTATTCGGCCATCAAAATATATGGTTTCAGTGTTAGAACACTTCTCAGATATTTAAATTTTGTATCTGATTTGTAATTTGTATATTTGGCCACCAATATATATGTCTTTCTTTGTTAGAACATTTCTCAGATATTTAATTTTTGTATCTCTGATTTGTAATTTGTATTTGAGGGTCCTCACTTCCTGATGACCATGAATTCTTTCTTGGAGTATACACTTAGACCCTCTTCTTTATATAGACGATTTTGGATATTCTATTCTGTGTCTGCTAGCAACACTGTGTCATGCATTATTTTGTTAACATTATCGACGCCAACAATGAATTCTGGTAGGAGTATTAATTCTTTGACAATTGCGTCGCTGTATAGGTTCCGGAGAGCAGACACACACTTGCCTTACACAGCTTTCTACATTTGTATATCTACTGAACTAATTTTTCTGTCCGTATGTAAGCAGATCCCTTTGGAGGTTACTAAGCAGCTCTAACAGTTCTTTTAGGCGTAATGTACTGAACGTCTTAACGTAATATATAAAATAGATTAAATTCGTACTTCTGCATTTGTATTTCTCTTTCTGGTAAGGCTTGCGTTCTGGTGTTTTTGCCGAACACTCACTATTCCAATTGACATATAATGTGTGCTACAAAGAATGCATTGGAGAAACCTCAAGTAATTTAAATAAGTATTATATATGCACAGTAAGGATATTTTCTTAAATAATACGTTGGACTCATTATTTGTTAACCGTAAAGAGATTGACTACAATTCGAATATGAAAACGCTAGTATAATTAAAAGAGAAAACAATTTACTTGGTCAAAAATGTACTATAACGGCTAGATCATCAATAAATTTATGTCCAAATTCATATAATGTTTCACTATTCTAGGCAGATTTCCGAATCACGAAAGTGATGGAAAAAGAAATATAAATGACATCGGCTAGATTATATACCCAGAACATATTATTTTACTCTGGGAATTTTAAATTAAAAAATATAAACTTCCCAGAGTCTCTTATTGATGCACATGAGTAAAGAAACTGAATACCATGAAGTCGTAAATGTCGAAACGTGTCACACAAATGTTTTTCTACTTCGTAATACATCTAAACCCATATATATATATATATATATATATATATATATATATATATATATGAATTTATTTGTTTAAAACTATTTTAGATCGATACTCATATTTAAGTAGATATTCTGTTTATAATCAAACAGTATTATATATTTATTTATACCGTCCTGATTAGTTACGATAAATATTTGTTACGAAAATGTGTGTCATTCGGCAGGATTTTCGTAACAAAATTTCTCATAAATAATCAGGCCGGTAAAAATAAATATATAATACTGTTTGATTATAAACAGAATATCTACTTAAATACGAGTATCGATCAAAAATAATGTTCAAACAAATAATTTCAAATTTTCGGTTGTTTGTTAATTTTCTTTACTTTCTGTGATATATATATATATATATATATATATATATATATATATATATATATAGAGAGAGAGAGAGAGAGAGAGAGAGAGAGAGAGAAAGAGAGAGAAAGTAAGAGTTGATGCACTCAAAATGAGAATTCGGAGAGCCGCGTTCGAATTTCAGTCGAATTAGACTCATTCAATTATTGTTGGCATGAATCCATCATCCTCACTGATCCAGCTATAGGTCAAATCCAGATGCAGACTAGATCTTGTAGCATTGGTTTAAACTAGAAGGAAAGCTGGTTAATGAAATTACCTGGAGATGTTTCAGCTTCCTCCTTTGCTAAAACCCTCACCAATTCAGTACATGTGGCACCCTGAAGAGCCTAACGGGTTACAGAAAATTTGATGCATATCCAGTGCGCGAGCAAACACACGCACAAAAACACACACACACGCGCATGGATATATATATATATATATATATATATATATATATATATATATATATGTGTGTGTGTGTGTGTGTGTGTGTGTGTGTGTGTGTGTGTGTGTGTTGTCGTTTATATACATATCACTACATCATTACTATCCGTTTAAACATTGTAAATATAGGTTTTAATATTAATTATACAATGAAAACAATACAACAAGATACATTTTCATCTTGTCAGTGTCGGTGAAATTTGAAAGATTACTGTACATCTAAAGTCCATCATTAATTTTTATATGGCCTCCTCAGTAATTTTTTCATAAGGTTTTCAAATGCCAATGGTCTTACCTCAATGGAAAAAAAATCTTGTTTATTTAACAGAGGTTCAGGCAAGCAACGTTCAAGATAAAAAAAAGTGAGGAAGAATTAAACAAAGATAAAAAATTATCATCATTATTTTTTTCAGAAGAGATGAAGAGTAGTCAAATATAGCAATAAAAAATATCAAGTATGAAAAAGAGGCAAGAGCATTTTCAGCCATGTTTGTAAACAGCAGACGACCATTTTGATAAAATATCCCACCTTTCGCCTGTCCCTATCAGCAGTGATTCTCTCTTCATTTCCGCGAAACAAGGTAAGGCTTCGGCAGCGAAATACACAAAACTTAATCGAATTCCTCTAACCGACATCGCCATTACAAAAAGAAATTGCAGTTTTTCTCTTTATTTTTTATGTTCAGATTCGCTTTAGGCTCTGCGAGCGTATGTTTTTTGCAAGTTTCTCTGTTGTTGACATTTGTTTCGTGTTTGTCTCAGTAGATAGGATTGCTGAGATACCTGTAGATGTGCTTTTTTTCTGTTATAATTGGACGATAATATCTCTTTTCATAAAGATAAAGCATATAAAAATGAAATTTATCCTTATAAAATCTTTTTATTAATAAATAGTAACTTGCATCTCGTCTTTTTACCTCTGCCTTAAAGCAGAGGTATTGTATTAGGTCGAATTTACTTGTTTGTTTGTTTGTCCGCGACCCAAATATCTCAAAACGCGCTGGATTGATTCGGATGAAACTTTCAGGGATGATTGGTCTCATGACTGTCACGAACTGCTTAGATTTTGTGTCCCATCCGGTACGGGATAGATTCTGGGTTATTTTCATTTTTCTTTTTCTTTTTTTTTTGATATAAAAAAAAATGTTTTTCATATGCCAAATACTGAATCACCTCCACTAGATCAATTTAAATCAATTTAAATCCTGAATTAATTATCATGAGCCTGCATTTAATTTTAAAAGCGGTCGGATTGATTTTTTGTATTTTTACTCTTGACAACGGTCAAGTTAATCGTAATTATTCGTTTTCAATTTAATAATCATCTCTTTCTAATTCCTGTGATGTTGTCGGTATTGCCTTATCTAAAGTTTTCGGGCTGTGACTGTTCTTTCTAGTTTGTATTTTAAATGGTTCATAATTTAGATTTAATTAAAGACATATGTAATTTAAATAAAACAAAACAGATCAAGCAACTGTAACTGCTTTTGAATTGATGGATTTCATTTTTAATCCGATATATTTTTATAGATCAAACGTTATTTTTAGTAGCTATGAATAGAGTATTTGAAATGGTGTCTATTCCATCAGTGGCATGCGTACTCAAAAAAAAATAAAAAAATAAAAAGGATTAGTATGGTTTGTTTCGTTTTACGGAATATCATTCTCAATGGGTTATTAATGTCGACAGATTTTTATAGATTTTTTAATGTGTATGAATTGAATATATATTCTTTGTAAGAAATAGGTTTGTAAATCAGGTTTCATTGACATATTTTTGTAAAATTGGTTTCCGTTAAGAGTCAGATGTATTGCTGGTATGTATTATCTTTCCAAAAGTGTGTTGTTGGTAACGTTTTCCTTTCAAAATTGTATTACTGGTAATTTTTTTTCCTTCGAAAATGTATTGCTGTTATATTGAATTTTTACTTTCAAAAATGTATTGCTGGTCGCATTTTTCCTTCGAAAATAATTTTTTCCTTCAAAAACATATGTCTGGTAATATATTTTTCTTTTAAAAATGTATTACTAGTGATAATTTTTTCTTTAAAAATATATTAATTGCAATATTTTTTCTTTTAAAATGTTTTACTGGCAATATTTTTTTAATTTTTTTTTTCTTAAAATAGTTATTGCTCGTGATATTTTTACTTCAAAAATGTATTCCTGGAATTTTTACTAAAAAATTTTTGTTTATATACTTTCATAGTATTTTGAACCCAGTTTGGGGGTCAACTATTTTCCCATAGCTGGGACCCTAACAGGTAGTACTACCACGGGTCAGCTTGGAACTGAGAACAACAGCAATTACAAAGTAGTTCCAGGATCTACAAACTTCCTAATCATAGCTCTTGCTTCCGCTTGCAGTTTATTATTAAGAAAGAGAATGTGATTTTCTTCAGTAATTTCTTTTCCCAATACGCAAGCCGTTAGATGATATAAATAATATTTAATGTCAACGTCGAGTATACTAAAATAAGTGTACCACAGACGACCGCACCTCCCTCCCTGGAACAGGCTTGCCTCCCAGAGAGTAAAACACTACGCCTGCTTGGTCTGACACTCTTAGCGGACCTCAAGTGGAATGACTACGTCGAATCCATTGATAAATCCGCTGCCATGAAAGTTGGCTCTCTGTGCAGGATCCGGAAATTCTTTCCGCCTGAATCTATCCTGCACTTATACAAATCTACCATCCGCCCGTGTTTTGAATACTGTTGTCACATCTGGTCGGGTGCCGCTACTATTCACCTCGGGCTTCTTGACAAAAGAATCTGTAATGTGATTGATACCGACTTAGCTGACCGCCTGCAGTCACTCTCTCACCGGTGTGACGTGGCTTCCCTGTGCCTCTTCTATAAATACTTTCACGGCTTCTGCTCTGATGAACGTAAATCACTGTTGCCCCCTAGGTGTGAGCTCGCACAAGATACTAGATTGGCAACTAGGTCGCACCCTTTTACAGTGAAACCGATGAAATGTAACCGCAATTTCTACTCCAACAGCTTCTTTTCTCGCACTTCCCGCCTGTGGAATTCCCTTCCGCATGCTTGCTTCCCTGACGGCTATAACCTCCAGGAGTTTAAATGTAAGGTCAATAGACACCTCCTAACACACTGACCCTCCCATTCTCTCCAACCCCACCCCCTATGTACATCCTAACTCGTCTATCGTCCTGTGTAAACGCCTGCGCTATCGTGGCAGTGGAATGCCTTGCTTTGGGTGACATGATTAAAAAAAAAATCTAGTAAACATTACACTTGAAATTGGAAAAATGTTTCTGAATATTTTAACATAATAATAAAGAGTATCGACTTATACTCTTAAAAAAAGTATAACAAGTTTAAACCTTGTTAAATGAATATACAATAAACATCTCCTCAATAAGATTGATATGTAATATATATTAGCCTTCTGTCTAAATTGAAGCAAAAAGAGGAATATTTTAAAGCTATAGTCGCCTATTCAAAAACAGTAAATATATCATCACTGGAACATATTAACTGAAAACACGCTATCACCAACCCCCGGCACTGAAACTCAGACTTGTGACAGTTCAAATTTTATATATTTCCTTTTTTTTTGCCATAAATTCAAAAAAGCAAATATTATCTGAATAAACAGGTATGGCTTTTCGTCTTTGGTTCAACAGCTATAAAAAACGCATCAAAGACGACAATAACGATTTAGCTGTAGCTTTGCACTTCAACCAACCGTTTCATAACATTGATGACATCAGATGCGTGCTTTTAGCGACTTCTTTCAACACCCGGCAAGAAAGACGCAAATCGGAGTTAAAATACTTTTTGTAAACAAAATTACACATTAAGAGAATATACTGGGATCTGAGTTTACATAAGATCATAAGTTTCACGTGGTGTGAAAGTGGCTGGAGTGGAGCTGCCTATTCGGGATCTATCACATTACAGATTCTCATTTGAAGCCTGTCGAGAACACTAAGATGAACAGCCATATATGACAGCAATATTCTATGTACGGACGGGTGGTTGATTTGTATATGTGCATGATGGATCCAGGCGGAAAAAACTTCCAGACCCGACACAGTGACTCAACCTTCCTAGCAGTGGATGGTGTTCCAAAATGTTACTAACGTATTTAAAAGTGTCTTAACATCAAACTTTTTATGCATTTTATTTATATATTTATTTTTCAAAAGATGGATATGCTTATAGAAGTTTCCTTTGAGAAATGTCACACGTGGACAAAGAACCACTACAGTGAAATTTTAGCTTTCATTTGAACTTGGAGACTAAGAATAAAAACAGGTATGATGAGTTTTTCGAAGCCCCTGAAAATTTATCTTTTTCTAATGTAAATATGAAGTTTTTTGCTTTAAATATTATTTTAATGTAAATATGAATGTTCTCATTATCTGTTAATTTAACTGTTTTTCTTTTAATGATCCTTATTGTTTAATTAACGAATCAACTAGTTTTTTAATCTATATTATTCCTTAAAGATTACGATAATAGTTGTAGATAACACTAGCTGTAAATATGTTCGTTAGTTAAATCAATATCAATGAATATCTGAATAATATACAAAGGTCGTATATTGAAAGTCAAATTTTGATTTTTCATTATTATGCTATTTAGTATCATATGCAAATGAAGAGACCGGTATACAGGAGGGTGCTCTACAATCCGGACCTATTTTCACTTGGTATAAAAGGACAACCATATTAAATATATCTTTTTATTGTTTCAGATTTGTGTGACAACAATCTGTTGAATTAAGAACAAATTAAGCAAAATGTCCACTAAACTCGAGCGCCGAACAGCAATTATTGTAGCCCTACGTTGTGGTCCCACCCCAAAAGAGATTGTTGAGTTTTTTTTATTTCCGAAAATAGACTGTGTACGACATTGATAAAGCTTCAACGTTTCTGGTGAGGTTGGGGGCGAGTCCCTGACTCTTTAGAGAAAAACACAGGACCGATCCAAGATTTGCAAGAGGAACAAGGACTTCCTGGGGCAGCTTTAGGTCTTTATCGATGAAGGTTTAGTTGGATGTCATGAAGAATGTTGTGAAGCCATGGATGGTTCAGGTAGCTGCAGGGAAACAAGATGGAAATCCTGCTCATGCGTCCAATTTGGATCAGGCTTGGTGTGACGAGAACCATGACATGTTCCTGTCAAAGGAATTCTGACTTCCTAGTAGCCCAGACCTGAATCCTTCCGACTATTACCTATGGGGCGTACTTGAGAGACAGTCCAACAATCCTGCACACAATACTGTCAACTCACTGAGAACTGCCATCAGGTAGATGCAGGGAAGCTTCCAACAGAACGCAGCTCTTGCTCATGCATCCATTTTGGCTTAGGCTTGGTGTAACAAGAATCTGGACATGTTCTAGTCAAAGGATTTCTGGCCCCCTAGTAGCCCAGACCTGAATCCTTGCGACTATTACCTATGGGGCGTACTTGAGAGACAGTCCAACAAACCTGCACACAATACTGTCAACAACACTACAGACTTGAATTAAGAACAAGTTAAGCAAAATATCCACTGGACTCGAGCGCCGTACTGCAATTATTGTAGCCCTACGTTGTGGCCGCAAGCTCCAAAAAGATTGTTGAGTTTTTCATTTCCCAAAATAGACTGTGTACGACATTGCCAAGAACTTCAATGAGTCTGATAAGGCTAAGGGTGAGACCCTGACTCCTCAGAAAGAAACACAGGACCGATCCGAGGTTTGCAAGAGGAACAAGGACATCCTGGAGCAGCTTCAGGTCCTTAGCAATGAAAGAGGTCTACCTGGATGTCATAGAGAATTGATTGTTCAGGTAGCTGCAGGGAAGCCATGGTTCTTCCAACAGGGCGGAGCTTCTGCTCATGCGTCCATTTTGGTCCAGGCTTGGTGTGACAAGGATTTGGACATGTTCTGGTCAAAGGATTTCTGGCCCCCTAGTAGCCTAGACATGAATCCTTGCAGCTATTACCTATGGGGCGTACTTGAAAGACAGTCCAATAAACCTGCACACAATACTGTCAACTCACTGAGAACTGCCATCAGGTAGCTGCAGGGAAGCTTTCAACAGGACGGAGCTTCTGCTCATGCGTCCATTTTGGTCCAGGCTTGGTGTGACAAGAATTTGGACAATGTCTGGTCAAAGGAGTTCTAACACCCTAGTAGCCCAGACCTGAATCCTTGAGACTATTACCTATGGGGCGTACTTGAGAGACAGTCCAACAAACCTGCACACAATGCTGTCAACTCACTGAGAACTGCCATCATCGAGGCCGTGGCCAACTTGCCCAGGGAGCAGGTGACCAACGTCTGTAGGAGGTTTCAGCTTTGTGTGAAGGCTGTGATTGAAGCTGAAGGGGGCTGTATTAAATAATATGGTAGAGGAGAGATCCGACAACAATGTTAAAAAACAATTTGTCATGTAAATACTTGTCATTCTGAATAAACACAATTTTTTTCAGTATATTTTTTCCGGGTTGTTGTGCTCACCCCTGTATATAGAAAGTACTTGGAGAAGTACGGGAGATAAAAACAAAACAAAAAAAAAACAAACAAAAAAACCCCAAAAAACATAAGACCAAAAAGTACCAAAATACAAAAATTGTAATAGTGGAAAAAAAAAAAGGTTTTTGAAAACAAGACAAGCAACACAGGTGTCTATTATGCAATACTTACATGGATTGAAAGGACGAGTAAGGTATTGTGAAGAATTAGGAACACATGAAATTACTGCATATGATGAATTAATTTTTCTTAGATTAATTGAAGGCTTGCAAGGACAAAAACACAAGCGAAAAATATTAGAATGTCTACAGAGTAGCAGAATTATTTTGGAAGCTTGCTTCGACTTTTCGCAACCATTAGAGTCGATTTAATCAACCACAAAAAGAATTCGAGGCATATAACATTAGCACTATTAAATCCATGATTAAATGTTGGTTGCTTGGTTATTTTGTTTTCATGGCAAATCAACCTCGGCGGGTCATTTATTGCCAACTAAACTTAATTTATTTACTGCTTATTTTTCATTCAACAATTTATTGTTGTTGTTTTTTATATAAGTTTTCTGTCTAATAATACATTTTTCTTTTCGAGTATCAAGATTCATTGGGATTTGCTTTTTAAGGGCAGAGTCCCCAAGTCCTACGCTTGATATTTAACCCATAATTGAAAGGAAGGAACAGCTTAATACCTTTTCCAAGGGTGCCAGTGCTTAAGTGAATGCAATGAATTCAACTGGAGTTCGAACTCGGCTCACCGATTTCTCTTTCCTAGCCGATATCCACTACACCACAACGCACATCCGTCACTAAACACTTACAGCACCTGGCATTCCCAAGCGGTCACCAATTTAAATACTGACCAAGCTCAAGAAAAGTAAAACTGTTCAAACTCCCCTCCGAAGAAGTTGGAGTATTTCAAATAAATACAAAAAAGGTAGAAAAAATAAGCATGAATGACCAACTATTTAACATGGAAGTTGATACGGGCAATGAAATTACACTGATACTAAAAACATTGTGGGTAAAATTAGGAAGACCAAAATTAAATTAAGAAAAAGCAGCGAACATTCAAAGCAATTTGATGGAACCACCATAAAACAATGGGTACATTTCAAGGCAATTTTGAAACCAACAAGCGTTTAGAAATAATTACCATTACAGTTGTGGCATGTAAAAAGATCACGGGTTATTAGGAATTTATGTATTGAAAGTAGACACAGCGAGACGAATCAATTTATTAGAAACAGAAGAAAATGCAGTAGGGTTTTTGAAAGGCTATAATGCAAGCATTCGACTAAAGGAGAACTATCACCCAAAGTATATAGAGTCACAAACTCTAGTTTATATTCTACATTTGGTAGTCATTTAAGTGCCATACGTGATACACGCTTGGGCGATCATGTCTCGAAAGAGACATGACTGACTGAGCGGAAGATTATCCCGCAGTAGGTTGCCATTGCTTTCTGCGGTAGACTGGTTGCCGACCAAGACTATAGAACCCAATCTGTCCTATTATTTGACTCATAGCTATAGGGGGAAGAGATTTATTATATTATTAAGTAGTAATTAGTGGGGGAACAGTTTATTACTTCATAACAATAAAAAGAGATCCCCCACTTTATGCCCAGTACAAGCCTTCATCATGACTCCAACTATTATATTCAGTCAGTCAGTTAAGTGACATATGTGATACACGCTTGGGCGATCATGTCTCGAAACAGACATGATGACTGGGCAGAAGATTATCCCGCAGTAGGTAGCCATTGATTTCTGTGGTAGACTGGTTGCCGACCAAGGCTATAGAACCCAATCTGTCCTGTTATTTAACCCATAACTGGAAGGAAAGAAGATTATCCTGCAGTAGGTTGCCATTGCTTTCTGTGGTAGACTGGTTGCCGACCAAGGCTATAGAACCCAATCTATCCTGCTATTTAACCAATCACTGGAAGGAAGTGACGGATTAATACCTTTCCCAAGGGTATTTGCGCGCAAGTGAATGCAATAAATTCGGCTGGAATTCGAACTCGGCTCCCCGATTTCTAGTTCCGAGTCGATATCCAATGCACCACAACGCACATCCGCTATTTGGTAGTTTAAAAACAAAATGATACGACATACTAAGAAGAGTCAAGGTAACAGTAATTAGGCGTCATCGATAGGAACCACAAAGAAAGCTGATGGAGATTTTAAGGAGACGTGCTGATTCTAATACAGCTGTAAATCAGACTCGTTTCCGTTGCCAAATATCTAAAGTGAAAGCCACGAGTTAGCAAAAAATGGAGTACTTTGCAAAAATTCATCTCAAGTCAGTATACAATCAAACAGAAATTGACGAGAAATTCAAGGAAATACCCGTAAGTGCTTGAGTAAACTCATGCAGAGGGAAAACCAGGGAGCTAAACTCATCAGAGAAGCCGTGTAAGTATTTGTAGAAGAGACAGATGGGAGCCTCATTACGTTGGTAGAAAAATGACTGGAATTGAGCTACAATGTCGGGATCGATTACATTGTAGATACTCCGTTGGATTTCGTCAAGAAACGCGAGATAAATAGCCAGTGCCCATGAACATATGCAACAGCAGTATCCAATGGCGGAGGCTAGATTTATATATGTGAAAGATGGATTCAGACGAGAAAAATTTCCTGGCCCTACACAGTGAACCGACTTTACGGACAGCAGATTTAGCTATGGATTCAATGCAGTCGTTCTAACTGATGTCGGCTGAAAAGGTTAACCCGAGAAAGCGTAGTGTTTTTTTTTTGTTTTTTTTTTTTTTCAGGGAGACTAGCCTAATCCATGCTCATGATCGGTAGGAGCGATTGTTCATGGTGGTTTAAGGAAAGCAGCTTCGTTTTCGAAGCATTAAAATTTACAATTCATTTCTTATCCCAGTCCACCACACATTAGAGGTTTGCTTTGTCATCCTTGGAAGATTTCTTATCGAGGCTGGAATAAATAGTGGTGTCGTCAGCGTTAATGCCTACTTGGGATCTGATTACATCAGAGAGCTCGTTGATGAAGATCAGAAAAAGCGTAGGACCTAGAATAGAACCTTGAGGTACACCCGTGTCCGTATGATAATATCTGGAAGCATGCCCGTTCAATACTACCTTCATTACGGAATTTGAAATAAGCAACTGGATTAAGTCAAACAAGCGTCTAGTTATACCATAGCTCTGTACCTTGCGTAGAAGTACGCCAGATTTTGTTAAATGCTTTGGAGATATCTATGGCAACACCTCGATTTTTGCCGTTCTTATTGAGTCTTGTATTTATACTCTGTGATGGACGTTAGTATATCAGCAGTAGACCTAGTGATGTGGTAACCATAACGTTAGTCGGAGAAGAGGCGTGGGTTGTGAGCTGTTGAACCATTTCAACTTTGATAATAACCTCGAACACTTTCTCAAAAATAGGTAGGAGGCTAATAAGGCAATAATTATCGGGGTCGGAGGGTTATCCGGAGTTTTTAAAAACGGGAACTACAGAGGAGGACTTCCAGCAGGCAGATAATCAAGAAGCAGAGCGGCAGTAGTTGTAGAGTTTAGAGAGGATAGCGGAGAGTTCAGGAGCACATTTCTTCATGACCATGATTAGGATTCCGACACCTCTGCTCGCCTTATGGGGTCAAACTTTGAAATTATGCTAGAGACCAGCTAGTGGATAATGTGAACGTCACTCCGTTGAGTTTCAGTTCTAGGTGGGAAGTTGGGTGCGGATAGCATAAACGAATCTGAGAGCAAACCGCTCGTCCTTGTTCATTGAAGATGTGAGGATCTCAACTTTATTGATTAAAGGCGGGAATTGAGGGTTGCTGTTATTTAACCCTTTTTTTTCACAGAGCCGCCAGTAGATTTAGAGCCTAATTGCAGGATGCAATAGGCTGCTTCATTCTGTCAGGAAACAACATCTTAGCATCATTTAGTATCCTCTTGATCACATTACAAGCAGAGGCAACAAATTGCCTATTATAGTCAGATACATGTCTTTGATAAAGCCAGAAGAACTGATTCCTCTAGACAATAGCGGCCGCGCAAGCAGGGAATAAAAAGGGGGACAAATGGGGTTTAAGACGTTGATTCCTGGCTGGAATGAAAGCAAGAGAAAACATCCGTAGAACAGTCCTCAACGGGAAGACTTTTTAATTTTGTCCCACTGGACGTCACACAGAAAATCACGGAACGACTTCGATTCTTTCGTAGAAGTAAGATATTTTGCTGGTTGAAGGTTCCTGGTTGGAAGGGGATTGGAAGTAGCTATTAACGGAAACTTCAGCAAATTTGTCAAGAGGGCAAAGTTGCATGACATGGCAAGAGTCATTGAAGAGTCAAGAAGTGAAACAGAGATCTAGCAGTGAGTCTGTTCCACGAGGGCTGATAAATTTTTATAGTAAATAAACTTTTATTAGGAAAACCCGTTGGGAAATCTGCCACTTGCGTAAGGAATTCATTGATTGAAAAGTTCATTGTATGGACGCCAGCTAAATCTGTTGCATAGTTTTCCAGCCACTTTGCATGCTAGGTATTAAAGACACCAAAAAGAAATATATGAGCAAATGTATGAGAGGAAATTGCCTTATCTATATTGTTCGAGATGCTGTCATCTATAGAATGGTCAGGAGATGAAGGGGAGCGGTAGAGAAGGAAAAGGTAGCTAACCGAGTTTAGTAGAGAGAGACAGAGACACATGTAAGAATGATCAAGATATTCAAGAGAAATCACACTCTCTGTAGAGATACTAGCAGTATAGCCCGGCATTGCTCGAGTGGAAAGAAAAGCTTTAAAACTAATCCATGGTCCTGGAGCTCAGACTCTTGTACGTTGGCACGAAAGACTAAAAAGCAATAGATGTTTCCAGTTAAAGCGAAAATGTAGACTGAAAGAAAAATGAATGGATGTAAGTCAAATCTTGATTTCCTCGTATCGATATCTAAAAAGTCTTTTTCATCGTAAACTTAATTTTGAAGGCTAATGTTGTCATGGCTGAGACTAAGAACTACAATTATACCTACTTAGAGCCAAACCCGAAGAAAAAACTAAAATAAAAGGGCTGAAAAAATACAAACTTACAGGCAGATGAACAGACACAGGCACAAACATCTTGCCTTTCATATATATATATATATATATATATATATATATATATATTATCGATTTTCTGCACTATTGTAAAAACTGCAACCTTGAAACTTCTGAATATCGTTTCTTATGTCTTTGTCAATGAGTGTATCAAATTTGATTAAAATCGGACCACTCCTTCTATAACCCGTTTTTTTTCGATTATCGATTTTTGATATTTATCGGCGGTACCTCGACACGAAACCTAGCTAAGAACACTCGCAAACGCTCATAAGACAACTGTGTAAATTATCAAGAAAATCGGTTCAGCCGTTTCGGAGTCTATAGGTAACGCATACACAGACACACAGACACATACACACATACAGACAAAGTTCCATTTATAAGTTTAGATAGATGTTCGCTGACATAAATTCCGATTCCATTCATATGGATATTAGAATCATTTTTAAAGTGGGGAAGGTAATCAGAGTCATAGAAATCAGAGGAAAGAATTAATAAATTATTACGGATACCATGGATTTTCGACAAAGAGATGTTAACAGGTTTAGGTGATTTTTGTTAAGCTGGTTTAGTTTTAATTCTTACTTTGTGTGGCGTCATAATTACAGACTTTTTGGTAACGAGAGGCCTAGTGTAGTAGTATCAGTCGGTCGTCAAATGTAACATGAGTAGAAAGGAAACTGTCTCAGACGGTAGCATAATGTGCCCACCGGTGACACTTGCAGAAACATCCATCGATGCGCGACATGACACGACAGAAACCCTGATATTATTCAACTGCTGATCAGAGCAGCGTCTTGTAGGAAGGAAACTAAGCCCGTCTTTAATAATGAGAAAAGCCCCCATAACTATGTCTTTGCAACGAGAGAAAAGGTGTGATATAGAAAGAATAAAGAAACGAATCGAGAAGAAGCAAATTTTATGATGCAAAAAGGACACAACATGTCTATATAGTAAAAGAACATATACTGGCACATCCAGATCAGTTCAGAAGCAGAAACAAGCTGGAGCATGTGAAGATAGAAGATCAGTCACAAGGACAACATATACTGACACCTAGTGATATGTTCAAAAGCGGAGACGAGCTGGATTATGTGGAAAAGGAAGCTTAAGTACAAGAAGAGGCAGAAAATTACAAAAGTGAAACAAAGCAGGAAATAGAAGGTGAGAATGAGGAGATGGACAAAGAGGGAAATGAAAATGGAAAGAGATCGACATCACAATTAAAGAGAAAACAAGAAAGACAATAAGAGTAAGATATTCTGCTGGTCGAAGGTTCCTGGTAGGAGGAGAATTGGAAGTAGATATTAACGGAAACAACAGCATCATCAGAGTTGTCAAGAGGGCAAAGCTACATGACATGGCAAGAACCATGGATAGAAGTGAAACAGAGATATAGCAGTGAGTCAGTTCCATTAGGGCTCTTAAATTCTTGTAGGAAATAAATGTTTATTAGAGAAACCCGTGGGGAAATCCGCCACTTGCGTAAGGAATTTAGTGATTGAAAAGTTCATGCATGGACACCAGCAAGATCTGTGGCATAGTTTTCGTGTGGTGGGTATTAAAGTCTCCAAACAGAAATATATGAGCAAACGGATAGGGAGGAAATGTCTTGTCTATATTGTTCGAGATGCTGTCCATTATGGAATGGTCAGGAAAAGATAGATTACCGAGTTTATTAGAGAGAGACAGAGGCACATGTAAGAATGATCTAGTTATTCAAGGGAAATCACCCTCTCTGGAGAGACTAGCAGTATAGCCCGGCGTTGCTCGGGTGTAATGAAAGCTTTAAGACTAATCCATGGTCCTGGAACTCAGACGCTTTGGTACGAAGGACTAAAAAGCAATAGTTGTTTCCAGTTAAAACGAAACCGTAGACTGAAAGAAAAATGAATGGATGTAAGTAAAATTTTAATTTCCTGGTATCGATATCAAATAAGTTTTTTTGTCGTAAACTGAAATGTTCATGGTATGGACACCAGTACAAAGCAAATATAATTTGGCGTAGTAAAAGAAAGAACAAGGGTATAGGACCTCTCCGATTCAGGGAGGTGTAGTATGGTATGCAAAATGAAGAGAGCAGTACAAAGAGAGACTATATCCTGACGTTACAGAAGACACACACAGATCTGTGCTCCGACTACTGCTACTCACATTGATAAGCAAAACATGTTATATTTATCGTTGTTCAAATTTATATTTTCGTTGTTAAATTTTATAATGTTTGTTATATCATTACGCATTTATAATCTTTAATTTTTCTTCTTTTCTTTTATGTACCTTGTCCCTTCAGGACGTAGGCGATCATTGCCTTCCACGTCTCCCTATCCCTGGTGGCTCTTAGCACGCTTTCTCTTTCAACGTTTCTCAGCCCCCGTTCTGTCATCCACCTGCTCAGGCCTTTTAAATATGTTATCCGCTGCTTTCCTCTGTCTCTTTTTCCCTCTATCTCGCCTGTTAGTATCAGGTTCTCTAAGACCTCCTTCCTCATTGCATGTTCCAGGAACTTCCGTTGTCTCTTTCTGATGCTCAATATTAATTTCCTTATCGTTTCCATCATTTTCAAAACCTCGTCATTGCTCACATGCTCGGTCCACGATATCCGCAGCATCTTTCTGTAGAACCACATTTCTGCTGCTTCAAGTTTTCCCTTCATCTTTGTTGATATTTTCCAACATTCGCTGCCATATTGAAGAACTGACATCACCTAGCAATCCATTATTCCGTTCTTTTTTCTTAGTGAAATTTTCCTGTGTCTTAATACTTTACTCAGTTTCTGGAACGCGTCTTTCGCCATGCCGATTCGCCTTTGGATCTCTGTGTCTCACATTCTGTCTTCAGTTAGAACACATCCCAGATAATTGAATTTTCGTACATGCTTGATTTTAACAGCCCCCAACTATATTTGGCACTTTGGGCTGCTTTTTTTGCTGATGACCATGCATTCGGTTTTCTTGTAGTTTATCTTTAATTATTATTTAATTATTAATATACATATACTTTAATATATTGTTTTTGTAAGATAATTCTTAGTATTCACTGTTTTTAAACTGTTATTTTAAAAATATAAGTGTTTAACAATTATCATATTAATAACATTCAATATTATAACTTTATACATTGGGGTGATGATTCTAATTTATTTCATATTTAGCGTACTTTTTTCCCTTTTTTTTATGAATGGGGATATAACTTTCGTAATTCAATATATTGTAAGGAAAGCATTTATGGGTCGAAATTTTCATAATTTAGTATATGTAAGTAACATTTTTAATTTAACTTGGACGTGACATATTTTTAAATTTTTCTGAGCATTTCAAGTCTTGATTTTTATTTTAATTAAATTTTGTCATGCTATAAGTTAATTTTTGAGAAGATTTAAAAATTAATTTACTTTCATCTTTGAATGTTTATAATTTTTATTTTATATTTTTAGGTGTTTTTTTTTAGTTTTCAGTTTTATCTCTTTACCTGATATTTTATTCTTTATTGAATCAGTAATGGATTATACTAAAGTTTTTTGAATGAACAAAATATACTGGCACTTGCAGATAGATTCAGAGGCAGAAAAGAGCTGGAGGATGTGCAAATGGAGGGCCAAGAAAAATAAAAGGCAGAAATACTCCTTCCACTTCTACTGAACAGGATTAGGGGTTCATCCATTGTTTCCTATTTATAAAGATGTCCCTGGTTTCTTTCTTCTTTTCAGGTCTTAATAGTAATGTTGTCAAAAGTTTTTGGTAATATGTGTGAATGATGGCAACGACTTTCCATACTGAGGGTACTGGGCTGGCATTTTTGTGGTTGCGGCCTCTATCTGGTAGCTAGGAGCCCGAAATCTTGCGTAGCATCTAGAGAGTTTGCTCTTATCAACAGTTGAATAATATCGGGGTTCTTGAAGTGACATGTCTTGCATGGATATATATCGCTGCAAATGCCTCCAGTAGACAAGCATGAGGCCACATTATGCTGAAATCTGTACCAGTTACCTTCCTACACATGTTGAATTTGACGACTGAGTGTTACTGCTACTGTAGGCCTCTTCTTACTAATATAAATAAATAATGACAACACATAATCAAATATATAAAACAAAACCAGGTAAACCAAAAACACCAAAACCG
Source organism: Ascarosepion bandense (assembly GCA_037127315.1). NCBI lineage: Eukaryota > Metazoa > Mollusca > Cephalopoda > Sepiida > Sepiidae > Ascarosepion > Ascarosepion bandense. The sequence continues at coordinate 2,864,351 of JBBBDQ010001244.1, read as the reverse complement.
TTCAATATCTCTTATGTCAGTGGTATTCGTACCAACATTTGCAGAGTGGAATTGTCCCTCTAATAAGAGTCCGCTGACACCCTATCTCTCTGCGAAACTAACCTCAACCCTACAACTCCCTTTTCAGATTTCTCGATTCCTAGATACCTTCCTTTTATTAGGAAGGTCTCTAATGTCCACATGCGTGACTTGGGTATTTATGTCAGCGAACGTCTCACTCTGGCTAGGGAGATATCTTTTAAATCTTCTGACCACTCATTCATGTTTCTCCGTCTCCTTCTGTTAAACTCAGCACTTACATATTCTTTCTCTACCTCTCTTTAACTGACAGTTGCATTCTAAATAGTATTTCTGAGAACATAGCTAGGGCTATTTCCTCTTCACCAATTTGTTCATGTATTTGTGTTAGGTGATTTCATATCCATCATTCCAAATGGCTAGAAAGTTCTTTCATTGATCGTGCTGGATTTCAAACGCTGCACTTATCAATCACTCAGTCTCTCACTCAGGTCGTTGATACCCCCAGACGTTTCTTCAATAATCACAAAGGACACGCTTCTCTACTAGATTTCTTCTTTACTTCGGTCCCAGGCTCGTTACAAGTTATGCAGCTATACCCCCTTGGCAACTCCGATCATACTGTAGAGTCAGTAAACGTGTCTTTCTACTCCCCTCCGTCCAGGAACCTCTTACCAGCAGACTATCTTACTGTTATCAACGAGCAGACTGGAACACTTTGCGTAATTTCCTTTTTGATGTCCCTTGGAACAAAGTTTTTAGATTCCCTGTTCAAGACTAAGTCTCTGAAGTCTCCTTCTGGATGAAAGCCGGCACCGATGCTTTCATTTAAGCTAAAAAAATTAACCCTTGTTTATCTCCTTGGTTATCTTCTGCATGCTCGGCTGTCATCGCCCACAGGATTGACTTCTTCCAGTTATACCGGACTGACTCGACTGTGCACGGTTGGCAGCTCATTTCAATACCCGTAATAAATGTAAAGGTGACCTAAATGATTGTTTTCTGATAGAATGAAGCAGTGTATAGGATCTAGCGGAATGTTCTCAAATATTACTGGTGGCTCTGCAATATTGTACTTAACAACAGAAGACCCTCGATTCCTCTTATATTCACATCCACAGCAAAAAAGATTGAGGACTTTGCTCACAAATTCTCATAGAATTCCAGACTTGACTAGTCTAGAGTACCCACACTCAATTTCCCATCTAAAAACTGAGGCTCTTTTGAGTAATACCCATCTAACCTCATCACTGATCTGTAACATCATTTCTTAGCTTGACTCTCATAAGGCATTCTTGTCGTTGTACTAACGAAGATATACCCCTGAGCTAAGTTCAGCCCTCTCCAAACTCTATAGCTATTTCATCGCTTCTTCCTACTGTCCTCTTTGTATTTCCTGTTTTTCAGAACATTGGAACGCAAGCTGAAACCTCTAATCATTCCTTTATTAGCCTCTTACCTTTTTTTGGTTAGATAGTCGAGGCTATTATCAATGCTGAAATATTTAGGCATCTCACATCTCACTACATTCTTTTTGACAAACTGCATCCAGCAGCAAGGCTTCTGATTGAGAGGTTGTGAGGAGCATGGAACCACCTCTTAATTACCCTGTTCCCAGGTCCACCCTAACCCGGAGTGGTAGCAAGGTCTCTGATTGGGAGGTTGTGAGGAGCATGGAACCACCTCTTAATTGTTCTTGTTCCCAGGTCCACCCTAACCCGGAGTGGTAGCACCTGTTAGGATCGCAGCTATGGGCAAATAGTTAACCCCAAACTAGGGTCAAACTACTATGAAAGTATAAAAATACCCTTTTATTATTATTTTAATAGTCGGCACTGTAAGAAGTCTGCCAAGGTTGACAAAATCGACCTCCAAATGATTGAATAAGGCTAGCAAAGTTTAGTGTCTCTAAAACTAATCCGCTCCGTTTTGACTACCATAGACAATCATTTCTGCCTACAATTAGAATGGATGACGCTAGTCCCCTATACATCAATGTACAGCGCATCTTTCGCCTCACTCTCTCAAATGACTTCAGATAGAATGACTATATTAAATCAGTCGCTGCATCTATTGCTAAAAAAGTTGGGTCGCTGTGTCGGGCAAGAAATTTTTTCTCGACAGAATCCTTTTCGCAGATATACGAATCTACCATTCGTTCGTGCATCAAAAACTGTGGTCATATCTGGCCGGTTATTCCCGCTATTCATCTTGAGGTTCTCGATAAATCCAAAAGAGGATATGAAATATAATCGATTCTGACTTGGCAAGCGGCTTTTAGTCACTTTCTCTTCGACTTCATGTGGCTTCTTTTTGCCTTTTCTACAAATATTTTCATGCAAACTGCTCTGACAATTTTCTCCCTCGGTACCCCGACCAGGTGTGTTTACTCGTGCTAGTAGACTGTTATCAACATCCCACACTTTTAGCGTAGAGATAGTTAAATGTAACCTCATCTTCTACTCTAAAAGATTCTTTTCTCGCACTTCCTTTTTATGGAACTCACATCCATTTGTTTTCTTCTCTGATAGCTACAATCTCCAAAAGTTTAAATGCCACGTCACTTGCTATCTTTAACTACTTTCTTCAAATAAATTTCCTATCTTTTCTTTAACATCCCTTCACAATTGTTATTCTCTCACTGTAACCCTCTGCACACTAAATTTCAAACTTGCTTGGGTGAAATGATCATTAAAAAGTCAATGTTTTGGTCTCTTAATTATGATGCAAAATTCGAAATTTTATGGCTATCACTTTCTCCTGATCTGATTGGGGATACTTTAAGAGCGTATGCGGCAATAACCCACAGAGAATTAATCAACTCAAAGATAATATATGTGTAGAAATTAACTACTGTTATGGACAATGATAACTAAAGTGGATGTATATGTGAAGTCGAAAATAAAGAACATTTAGGTTGTATAATTTATCATAAATTAATGTATTTGCAGTAGTTGCATTTCAATGCTACGTGAAAAGTTAATTGCTCTTTATCCTCAATAAAGTCGTCGAATTCACTTTCCCTCTCAGAAGCATCTTGCTTCTCGGTGGCATTATCACTTTGCATGGCAGCTAAATTATGAAAATAATGTCAGAATTACTAGATTTAATTCAGGTGATATATCGGCAATAAATCATATCATAATAATGTAATCCTATCTATCTATCTATCTATCTATCTATCTATCTATCTATAATATAGATAGATAGATAGATAGATAGATAGATAGATAGATAGATAGATAGATAATCAACAGACTTGGATAGATAGATAGATAGATAGATAGATAGATAGATAGATAGATAGATAGATAGATAACTGTGAACAGAATAAGAACGAGAGAAACATACTAGATAGATAGATAGATAGATAGATAGATAGATAGATAGATAGATAGATAATCAACAGACTTGGATAGATAGATAGATAGATAGATAGATAGATAGATAGATAGATATCAACAGACTTGGATAGATAGATAGATAGATAGATAGATAGATAGATAGATAGATAGATAGATAGATAGATAGATAGATAGATAGAACTAAACAAAATAGATAGATAGATAGATAGATAGATAGATAGATAGATAGATAGATCCTAACAAATATAGATAGATAGATATAACTAAGCAAAATGGGCAGATAGATAGATAGATAGATAGATAGATAGATAGATAGATAGATAGATAGATAGATACTACTCAAATATCTGACAAATTTAAGAAGCAAAACAGCTACGCCAAAGAAAAGTATCTGATATGAAACGATTTATTTTTGGCGAGGCGATTTAGAAGGAACTATAAAACGTCCAGCAATACGGAGAAAGCGATTAATAAATATATTCATATTTCCAGAGGATTTAGGGAACAACGCACATAAAAACATACGCACACACACATCAACATCGATATACGCATTTAATATAATACTGAAGTTTTTTTTTCTTTTTTTGATGTTACTAGCATTATAACCCGGCGTTGCCCGTGCAACACAGAACATTTTTAATTAGATGATTAATGCAGCCTGTTGCGATTTCTTAGCGCCAGGAGCCGCCTCCTCACTTTAAAACTCAGTTATTTATTTATGTTTTTTTAATCATTTCACCCCAAGCAAGGCATTCCACTGCCACTATTGCGCATGGGGCTACACAGGGGAAGGTAAAGAGAAGGAGTGGTTAGACATAGGGGATGTCAGGAGGAAGGAGACAGATGAGTAAGGATACCGAGGATGAGGGTTGGGCAGATGGGAAGAGTGTTTGATAGAATGGGAGCAGGTTAGTGTGTTAGGAGGTGTCTATTGACCTTACATTTAAACTCCTGGAGATTGTAGCCGTCGGAGAAGCAATCGTGTGGAAGTGAAGTGCGAGGAAAAAAACTGTTGGAGTAGAAGTTGCGGTTGCATTTTATCGGTTTCACTGTAAAAGGGTGGGATCTAGTTGCTAATCTAATAGCTCGTGCAAATTCGTATTTAGGGGGCACCAGTGATCTAAGTTCATCGAAGCAGAAGCCGTGAAAGTATTTATAGAAGAGACACAGGGAAGCCACGTCGCGCCGGTGGGAGAGAGATTGCAGACGGTCTGCCAAGTCGGTATCTATCACATTACAGACCCTCCTCTGAACCTTATCGAAAAGCCCGAAGTGAATAGCAGGGGCACCCGACCATATATGGCAGCAGTATTCAATGCACGGGCGGATGGTAGATTTATATATGTGCAGGATAGATTTAGGCGGAAAAAACTTCCGGGCCCTACACAGAGAACCGACTTTCATAGCAGCAGATTTAGTAATGGATTCGATATAGTCATACCAATTGAGGTCCGCTGAAAATGTGAGACCAAGGAGGCGTAGTGTTTTACTCTCTGATAGGCAAGCCTGGTCCATGCTAATGGGAGGTAGGTGAGATTGTCGATGATGCTTAATAGAGAGTAGCTTCGTTTTAGAAATATTAAAATTTTCTAGCCATTTCTTACCCCTTTTTCAATCTCGTTTGTATGGTAGTTCTGGGAGACATGTCCGTTTAATACCACCTTCATTGTACGGTTAGAGAGGAATGACTGGATTAGTTCAAACAAATGTCCAGTTATACCATAGCTCCACAGTTTACATAGAAGGCCAGCATGCCAAACTCTGTCGAACGCCTTAGATATATCCAATGCAACGGTTCGGGCTTCGCCATTCCTGTCGAGTGCCTAGTATATGTACTCGGTGATGGTCGTTAGCATATCAGCAGTACCTGGTGAAGCGGAAACCATATTGCTTGTCCGAGAGGAGCCTGTGTGCTGTGAGATGCTGAACCACCTTGGCGTTGATAATGGCTTCGAACACTTTGCCGAAGATCGGAAGAAGACTGATAGGGCGGTAATTTGCAGGGTCCGATGGTTCTCCAGTGTTTTTAAATATAGGAACTACAGAGGAAGATTTCCTCTGTAGTTATATAAAAAAAATAATTATACGAACAATTTTTATTTAAAAATTGTTCAAATATTCCATTAAAAATCTTTTTTCTTTCGTATTGCGTAAACGTGAGCTGATGTATTATGTGACATTGTAAACAACATTGCGTTTGTTTTTATTTCAAAATTACAGGGAAAAATATTTACATTTTTTGTTGACTAAACGGATTTCGGAAATTTTCGAAGAATATTTAAAAATGTAGACATTTAATTTTAGAGGAAAAGTTACATTAATGCCACACGAATTTCAGACAGTTGATTTCCTGCATGAAATATTTAGCGAAAAGAAAAATTATATTTTTTTTTTATTTTATTTTTTGAAGTATAAAATATTAAATCTGAAAAAAAAAGAATTAAATAATTAAACTAAGGATTGGATCTTTTTTTTACATATTTTGTTTTGTTTGAAAAAACAATTTTTAAATATTTCATTTGTTTCAAAGTTACGGGGAAAAATATTCATATTTTTTGTTGATCAAATTAATTTTTAAAACGTCAGAATAAAAATTAAATATAAGAGCTCATTTTTTTGTCGCGTTTGACACGTGCGAATTGATTTCTGTAACGTAATCTACCAACCATCTCAGATGTTAGATGTTTTACGGGGCAAATATAAACAATTGGATCCATTGTCCAAAGATTACGAAAGGGAAAATTGCCGAACTTAAACTCAAAAAGTATGTGTCGACCTGGCTTCCCTGAAGATATGTAGGTATTAATTGTTTGTTGCTTTAAATTGAATATATTGTTACTATATTCGGAATGAATTCTTTTGAGTGTTGGTATGCTGATTTTGATGTAGATGCCCTCGAAAATTTAAAGTTTACAATGTTTAATTTCCGTGTAAGCGTGGAATTAGATTAACGCCTGGATCTCCTCAGTTTTTTGTTGATAGAAACCGTACTTTTTATTCTAATGTTACTTTCTATCACATCTTTCGAAATCTTCTCTGACTTCTAGGATTTTCTGTCAACTATAATTTTCAAAAAATTACATTCATCATCAATCATCATATTCTGTTGAAACATATTCGTTCTATTGTCTTTTTTCCTAAGCCATATTTTCATAACATTCTTCGTTTTTTCACTAACCCGGTTCGTTTTAGTGAATTCATCGCTTTACTTAAGGCGAAATGATTAAAACATTTGTAGCATATCTTAGTTATTTATTGTTAAGTAGAATCATAGGTAATTTGAATATTCAGGAAGTAATGACGAATGTACGACCCTAGTAATGAATGATAAGAGACAGTTATGAATAAACCCTATCTATCTATCTATCTATCTATCTATCTATCTATCTATCTCAGTCTTTTTATATCTATCTATCTATCTATCTATCTATCTATCTATCTATCTATCTATCTCAGTCTTTTCTATCTATCTATCTATCTATCTATCTATCTATCTATCTATCTATCTAGATAGATAGATAGATAGATAGATAGATAGATAGATAGAATTTGGTTATTAAGGTATGATTTGCGACCGATATATCACCTGAATTAAATCTACTAATCCTGAAAAATTTTAATAAAATAGTACACTAACACTTTTGCACAACAGTGGAAGCGTACAGAGTTGATTAAAGTCGTTTTCTTCCATGGCAAGACGAAGCCGCTCACAAGAGAAACACGTAAAAAAATATAACTCGCTTGATCTGCTCTACCCCAGCCATCATATTCTCGTGACTTTGCACCAATCGATTGTAACTTTTTTTTCATTGACTTCAAAAAGCTTTGATGGGAAAAATGTCTCTAAAGGAAATCAGATTCAAGAATTCTTCGAAAACTTTTTCACAAGAAAACCTGCACATGTTTGCTCAAAAGGCATTGAAGAGTCACCTGGTAACTGGGAAGAAGTCACTGAAAAAAATAGAGAATATATGATCGAATAAAATGTAATGTTATTTAAGAAGAATAAAATAGATAAATGAACTTATTTATGACCCAACCTAAAAAAAAAATAACTTGATGAATGAAATTTAAAACGCGATTGTATAAATTCTTTTTATTTTTTGGATTATTCACTTTTACCAATAGTGATATCAGCGGGATTATACCGCAAAGCAAGAACCACCCAAACTCTCGCACATGCAAACACACACACACACACACATAAACAGACACTCACACACACAATCATATATATATATATATATATATATATATATATATATATATATATATATTAAATTGATATGTATTCCTGTGTCTAAAGCACGACTTGGAGTTTCATGCACTACGCAATCATCAGGTGCATATTATGACCATACTTATTTACATCCGTATATAATAATACTTAATTACATCCGTATATATATATATATATATATATATATGTGTGTGTGTGTGTGTGTGTGTGTGTGTGTGTCTATGTGTGTCTGTGTGTGTCTGTGTGTGTGTGTGCAGTTGTGTTTGTGTTTGTGTGTTACAAGAATAGGGTTAAGATAGGAGACAGTTTGTGCTTAGAGGAGAGGAAGATAAAGGTACCTTACCACTGAACAGGTTAAATTTGTAAGGATCGAGGAAACATCACCTTGGGAGTGATTTCTGCTGACAAGTGGTTCTCAAGATGGTGGCATTTGAGAGGAATTTGGTTTATTCGCAACTATCCAATTGGCATAGAATGTCCTTGCCGTACAGGTTTGAATTGGCAGTACCAGGTAATGTAGTTCATCTGAAGACTTTCTGTGAAAGTAACGATATAGCAGCGAGTGCCTCACCACATCCCGCTTGTTGGGGTGAATTCTTAATATGGATAGTTATTTGGCACCAGCAAAGGCTCATGGTCGCTTTTTGATTCTGTCAAGGCTGAAGAGTCAGGTCGGCACATCTCCTACCATCTTTTTAAGAAAACTACTTGTGTACGAATAACGTTTTGAAAGTTTTCATAATAAAAAAACATTGCTGACGAAGCGAAAATATTTCGAGGAAATGATTATCAGACTCATGTAAATTTGGAAATTTTTTGGAAAAAAGTATACATATTTGGCTCTGTAAATGACACATGTAATTTTCAAAATTTTATATGGAAAAAACATACATATTTGGCATTGTAAATGACACATGTAATTTTCAAAATTTAATATGGAAAAATATATATATTTGGCTCTGTAAATGAGTGATGCAATTTTCAATATTTTATATGGAAAAATATACATATTTGGCTCTGTAAATGACACATGTAATTTTCAAAATTTTATATGGAAAAATATATATATTTGGCTCTGTAAATGACACATGTAATTTTCAAAGTTTTATATGGAAAAATATACATATTTGGCTCTGTCAATGACACATGTAGTTTTCACAATTTAATATGGAACATATACATATTTGGATCTGTAAATGACTCATGTAATTTTCAAAATTTTATATGGAAAAAAATACATACTTGGCTCTATAAATGACACGTAATTTTCAAAATTTTATATGGAAAAAATATACATATTTGGCTATGTAAATGACTCATGTAATTTTCAGACTTTCATATGGAAAAAATATATATATTTGGCTTTGTAAATGACACACGTAATTTTCAAAATTTAATATGGAAAAATATACATATTTGGCTCTGTGAATGACTCGTAATTTTCAAAATTTTATATGGAAAATATACATAATTGGCTCTGTAAAAGACACATGTAATTTTCAATATTTTATATTAAAAAAATATACATATGTGACACTGCAAATGACACATGTAATTTTCAAACTTTTATTTGGAAAAAATATATATATTTGGCTATGTAAATGACTCATGTAATTTTCAAAATTTCATATGGAAAAATACATATATTTGGCTTTGTAAATGACACATGTAATTTTCAAAATTTTATATGGACAATATATACATATTTGACTCTGTAAATAGATTTTTTCATTTACTTTGAGCCCTCTGGCTGGATCATTTTTAATATTTATATTAATAGGATCTTCCTTTCTGTTTGTATATATATATATATATATATATATATATATATATATATATATATATATATATATATATATACGCTCTGGAAGAATGGTAGACTTTGAAAAACTGTAGCTATACTGGCATCTACGAAACTTTCATTCAGCAATGAATTAGAAAACTCTCAGCTGTTGGGCGTGTATAATGATAATAAACACGCTAAAAATCTGTTTTCTTCTACCGAGCGTCCGTAGGTCAGAGGTATAATCGCCGACTGATGCCAGTTCCGTCGGGTTTCAATCCTAGGTAAAGAGCAATCGGTTCTGTAACCGTACTGAGGGGCTGTGATGCAGCAATGCAGATCTGTTTGTGGATGACTATATATATATATATATATATATAGTCATCCACAAACAGATCTGTATATATATATATATATATATACGTTTGTGTGAGTAAACTTTCAGATAATTTATTTATGTAAAAAGACAATATGAATAAAGACTAAGTAAAACTTATCTTAAAGTTTCGTCTTCTATGGTACTTTATCAAAGCAAATACTATGATTTTTCTTTTATGCAAGAGTATAATAATATTGTTTTTTTAATATTTTTTTTCATTTACGAAAGCTCATAAATATTCATCAGGTTAGCCGAATGGTTTACACCAGCTATGGAGAACCCTTAGCAACATTTTTAATTCATACATTATTTTACCCTTCCGAGACATCAAGATGCCTAGAGAAAATAACGAACCTCACTTTGATGTTTAGTGAAATACTACTAAAACGAATGACATCAGTTTTATTCTCACCCCTGTAATAAGATCAAATCTGGAATAATAATACTATTCTCTTTATAGATACTAAGATTTTACAGCCCTCCATTACTTACACAAAGAAAAATACACAATAGAAAACACTTACAAATTTCCAGTATCCTTAATTCTTTATTCACAATGTTAAGAGAAAGACGGACAATATATACAACCGCAAAAAGATAAATATATTATTAAGACAATAAAAAACGTAGATAAATATGCAGACACATAATATAACACTATTTCCGTAACATCCACTATCCAAAATCTTAACATTCTTGAAAAATATTCAATTGAGTAAGTCTCTTTAAATAACCAGGTAGACACTGGCGATCAACTATAGGCAATATTCGTATATTCCAAACAATAACGAGTAATATCCTTTAAGTAGGGATTTAATTTGATTAGCTCGAAAATGAGGCAACGGACCAGCTGCTTAATTTGCAATGAAGGTGTATGTTATTTTAGCAAAGCCGTCAATGTTTATATATTGCCTGTGTGTCGAAAAACAGTTTACGTTTACAGGCAAAGCATAAATAATTCTCACATATTCTATAATTCGAACTTTATATCCAAGATGCTCCCTGGCTTAGAAAGGGGACGGTACACAGTCAAGTACATTGAAAATGGAGACGTTTGACAGTAGATTGCTGCGTAAACTCCTGACAGAATGACATTTTTTAAATGCTGAGATTAGGAGAAATCACAAACATCATTTATAGAGACGTGTTCTCGGCTGGTTGGGTCATGTATTGCGACTGCCCACAATAAGATTTTAAATGAAGCACTTAAGACGATGTGTCAAAGTAATTTACAACGGCCAATATGTGCTGGCAACAGACGGTAGAGTGTGAATTATGACTGCTTAACAGAAAATGTAATGGCACAATTAAACTGTGGTACAACTTGGGTAAGCTGTGTCTGGTGGTGCAGTATTAGCAGATACCTAGTCCATAAATTTCTCTCTATTACCTATCAAAATAATAATATTTCTTAGTTTCTAATTATTTGTAACAACTTGTAAAAAGATTAAAACGATATAGAGTAAACAAATAAAAAATACCAATTTAATTACTGAGATATAAATAATTTCCGGGTTTTGGGATCATGCGTATTAACGAATGCTTCATGCTAAGTGTACATTCATTAAGCATCATATAAGTTCCATATGTGATACACGATCAGGGATTCATGTCTCTTTCAAGACATGACTCATTGGGCAGAAGATTTTCTTGCAGAGGCTGTCGTTAATTTAGGCCATAGACTGGTTGCCAACCAAGGTTATAGAATGCAATCTGTTTTGCTATTTAACCCATAAGTGGAGGGAGAAGCGACGGATTCGTTAAGGATAAATGCGCGTATGTGAATGCAATGAATTCAACTGGAATTCAAACACGGCTCTCTAATTTGTCATTCCGAGCTGATATTCACTGCCCCACAACGCATGTGGATATCGTATTATTAAACATAAACAAGTGATAAAATGGGTTATATTTGACAATGTACAACGCAAAACGCAATTGACAACAACAATCTCCACAACCAAAAGAGTAGTTTGGGTATCTCGACGTGCTGTAAAGTTTAACACGCTTGTCACTCTAGAAACTATTACAAGTGAGTAGTGGGTTCGATCCTCACTGGATACCCCATAATTTCGGCATTGTGTCACATCTAAACGGCGCTTAGAAAATCACCCAAACTCAGTAGTTTAGATCTATAGAACATATGCAGTGCTGTATGTGTGGTTATATTCGTTCCGATATTATTAATTTAGAAAGCGTAAAACGCAATAGAATACTACATGCACACTTATGATTCCAAAAGTTGCGACGTCTTCCCTAGAAACTTCTCAAAAAGCAAAAACTGCTGTTCTCCGCAATGACAACATAAGAACAACACACTACTTTTTTGGAACTCGGCTAGTCTGTTCTACCCAAACTGCCATATTCACCTAACCTTACACAAAATGATTATTATTTTTAAAATCGATGCAAAATTCTTTAATATGGACAAGCTTCACTACAGAAAATAAGATTCACGAGATTGTTGAAAAATTTTCACATCACAATCGGTGGAGTTTTATTCAAAATATATCGAATAGCCACCTGATATGTGGCAACACGTCACAGGAGAAAATACTGAATGTAAATCATAATAAAATCTAATTGTATTTTTTTAAAAATTGATGAATATTTAAAAGAAGTATTTATGATACAACCTAATATATATACAGGGCTGGATTGTGACCTTTTGGGCTCATAGGCTCAGGAAATTATGCACCTTAATGAGAGCCCCTCCCTAACTTGACCTGACACATCGTGAATATATTTTACTCGTTTTAGAGTAATTAACATAAATTGATATGAATTAGTGCACAACCTATCTATTATAATAATGTCCGATATATATATATATATATATATATATATATATATATATATATATATATATATTCTAAACATATGCTGTTAAATATAAGAGATAATGAATGTCTAATCTGTTTAATCATGAGCCGTTGTAAACGTCGTATTTTGGGTTTAATTTCAGTTGAAAATGAAGACAAAAATTCTCCAACATTTGGATAATCTTTTATTAATTTGGTTCTAAGCTGTCAGCTCACATGAGCCATCTTCAGAGAGGTTATAAGGATGGTAACACAATAACATCCATCATCAGCGACGATTTTATTTTGTGTTGATATAAAACTACGCTAAGCAAACGCAATAACAAACAATTTTTGTCTTTATTTTCAGCTGAAATTAAAGCCAAAATACGACGTTTAGAACGGCTCATGATTAAACATAATATACATTCATTGTCTCTTATATTTAACAGTATATGTTTAGGAAATTATTTGCTGCCTCGATACACTATATATATATATATATATATATATATATATATATATCCAAGTGAATAGGAAACGAAGAAAATCTTTTCAACGTTCAAAACATTAATTAAAAATAGTGGTCAATATAAAAATAGGTCAATGAATATTTATTATAAATTATACTTTAGAAAATCTACAAACTACAATCTACTATACAATTATATATTTTGTTTTGACATTGAAAGAACAATGTCTTATCAGGCAGTTAATAACGATGGTAATAAACGTTATTTTGAAAAGAAACTTTATGAAAATTCACTTCCTTTTATTATTAGAAACATTAGAGTATAAGAAAGATTAGAAAAAACCAATGAAAAACAACCCAGAGAGGAATAGACCCCAAATTTAAGTAGGAAATAAATTATAGGCATATACAGATATCAGTTACATGAGGTCTGGGCTTAACAAAGAGGAAAAAGTGAGAAAATACACAAGCGAAAAAAGTGGTGGGGTAACAACAGAAGCTGCAAAGAAATAGAAATTTCAAACTTTGGCCGGAAATTAATTGTAAGTAGATGATAGTAGTTTGGAAATGTTCTAAAGTATAATATATACATATAAACACACACACACACACACACACACACACACACACATATATATATATATATATATATATATATATATATATATATATAAAAATTCCGATGTTCAAGTTCGCTGAATGCCCATTTCTAGGAGTAATTTCATCGAGAAATTTTTCGTATCATCAGCAACGAAGTTTTTATTATTACAAAAAGCCAAATAACAAAATGATTAAAAATATTTTACCAGCGGAAGTTAAAAAAAAAATTCATCACGGAAAATGAAAGGAGTGAGATTAATAAGAAAGCAGGCAGAAATCTATGTCTATTTTTATTTTTAGATTTTTTGAAAACCCCTACTCCTTAACTGAGTCGAGAATTAAAAGTTCAAATTTAGACTTGTCTGGTCGAAAGAAATGGTAGGGGGAAGAATAAAAGGAAGGAAGTAAAAAGGAAGAAAGTAAAAAGGCGGGAAAGGGTGATTGACAGGGAAGTAAACTAAGAAAAGAAAAGAAAAAGAAAAAAACAAAATATCTGTTTTCATAGAAACAAGGGAAGCTGTTATCAATCGTGTTGAAAAATAAATCATAGCGGGTTTTGTTTTAAACAAATATTATAGAAAAAAATTTTTTTAGGAAAATTTTGACATACTTGATCAGTTTTCATATTAATGTAATTAATTAGGATGGGGTTTTACCTACCTGCTTTTCCTTTTGGATTAAAGTTATATATATATATATATATATATATATATATATATATATATATATATATGTATATATATATATATATATATATTAAGTAATTCATCAAGCATTTTATTCGACCTCAACAGAATGCAGAAAGCACTGGACGGGCGTTTCGTATATATTTGGGACTCTTTAGCAATGAGCATCCTCTACAGGAACCGAACTCAGACAGTCTTTGGTTATTAAGCTGATGTCATACCAACGGTCCCTGATGACGTAGAGGTAACGAAGAGGTGACGAAGAGGTGACGAAGAGGTGACGAATTAAACTCGATGAAGCGCCGCCCGTTCGCAAATTCCGTGGTGGAGCTCATCCGAGCTCTTTTACCCGTAGGACTGTGCCTCCCAGAGCCACGACTTCTCCAACACAAGCCGCTATAGTCATAGCATGTTAAGCTGGTTGAAACACAGAGATATGAACAGAAGTAGTAGGAGGATTTGAACAATTATTAAGTAATTCATCGAGCTTTTTATTCGAACTCAACAGAATGCAGAAAGCACTGGACTGCCGTTTGACAACTTCTGTTCATATATATATATATAAACAATTTTTGTGGTAGAAACTTGAGTATTGCTTTTATAATTTTTATATTACATGCCATAATGAGGTATATATATATATATATATGTGTGTGTGTGTGTGTGTGTGTGTGTGTGTGTGTTGTTTAAAGATGAGTAATATTATAGGATAAAGTGTTCAATATCAGAGATATGTAAATATAAAAGTGAATATTGAAGTCAACACTCAAACAAAGGCGACATACATTGGAACAGTCTGTCGCCTCTGAGTGTTGACTTCAATGTTCAGTTTTACATTTATATTTGTATATAAATGCATGTTGGTGTTTAAGTGTGTCCGTGTGATGTGTTTAGATGATGTGCTGAATTTTTCTTTATATATATATCCCTCCTATCACGCTCAGGGTTAGGGATTAGTTTTTTTTCTTATGTCTTATTGTAGGATAATCAATAAATACATCACTGTATATGTTGCCGTCATTTTAGACGGCATATGGAAATAAATATTTTGCCGTCATTTTTGACGACATAAGCCCACTCATTGTTTAGATAAACTACAATAGCTATCTTTTGTACGTTAATAAAGTAATAAGACAAAGACATTATTTTAATATTTATTGCAAAGCAAATTAGCATATATTTTAACATGACTGTAGTAGAAAAGAAAAAAAAAACTCCCATTAAAACCGCACTTCCCTCCCATTAGCATAGAACAGGCTTTCCTCCCAGAGAGGAAAACACTACGCCTGCTTGGCCTGACACTCTCAGTGGACCTCAAGTGGAATGACTACGTCGAATCCATTGTTAATCCGCTGCTATGAAAGTTGGCTCTCTGTGCAGGGCCCGGAAATTCTTTCCGGCTGAATCTATCCTGCACTTATACAAATCTACCATCCGCCCGTGTTTTGAATACTGTTGCAACCTACTATTCTCCTCGGGCTTCTTGACAAAATACAGCGAAGAATCTGATTGATACCGACTTAGCTGACCGCCTGCAGTCACTCTCTCACCGGCGTGACGTGGCTTCCCTGTGCCTCTTCTATAAATACTTTCATGGCTTCTGCTCTGATGAACTTAAATCACTGGTGCCCCCTAGGTGTGAGTTTGCACGAAATACTAGATTGGCAACTAGGTCCCACCCTTTTACAGTGAAACCGATGAAATGTAACCGCAATTTCTACTCCAACAGCTTCTTTTCTCGCACTTCCCGCCTGTGGAATTCCCTTCCGCATGCTTGCTTCCCCGACGGCTATAACCTCCAGGAGTTTAAATGTACACCTCCTAACACACTAATCCTCCCATTCTCTCCAACTCTCTCCTTATGTACATCCTAACTCGTCTATCGCCCTGTGTAACCCCTTGTGCTATAGTGGCAGTGGAATGCCTTGCTTGGGGTGACATGATTAAAAAAATAAACAGACTTGTATAACCAAAAATACAACATGAAAGCAATCAAAATAATTATGCGTTTTTTTATGTTGACATTCTTTCAGTTTAAGAAACGACACAATAAATTCGATTAATGCATTTTCGATTATTGAGCTACACTTTTACATACAAAAGTCAGATTAGTCTATGCATAGCGCGACAGTAAAGTCAATATCTTCATCTATGTGGCGTGTCCCTTCAGGACATAGGCAATCACAGTTTGCCACATCTCATTACAGTTATTTGCAACCCTTACCATATTTGACACCGATGGATTTCGCTATATGAGGAAATATCAACGATTCCGATTTTGAAAAAAAAGAAAAAAAAAAGAAAAAGAAAGTGAAAATATCGATAGCATTATTCGATCTCTTCATTTGCAGACTGAAGCCGTCAGAATTATTTGGGTCGTGACATAACCCACGTTGTATGGAATTCATGGAAGTAGGTGGCTTGCAGTCCGAACAGTATCGGGAATTAATAAACTATTGTTTAGCCTAGCATTTTATTTTTATTAACCAGAACCAATTAAATAATAAAGATTTAGGCTGTAGAAAAATTGATTTGACTTAATTTTATTGTAAATATCTGTATAGTGACTTCATTGCTCCCTGGATAATGCTCGATTAGTATAGTAAGACATTGTTTAGTTTAATTATAGCAATTGAAAATTGATTTGTATAGATGGATTAAAACTTTCTAAAACTTGAAAATAGAAAATGGGTAACTATTAGGTTGTCACAAAAATAATGGCCGATTTCAGACAAAAACATTTTATTCTTGAAAAATTAACTGTAGAAATATTGAAATTAGTCAAAATACGAGTCTTGAACATCTACGCACATCTGCTATCGATAGACGAGATTATTTATTCTTTGTGGATAAAAATTAGTGGCTTTAATCAGCGAACACTTTGAATGCTGATTCTACCTCTGATTTGAATTTAAAAGTTTTACCATTTAACAATGTGCTTAACTTTATCGCCGACCGGATGTGGCTTCCTTCTGTCTGTTCTATAAATATTTTCATGGCTTCTGCTTCCACGAACTCAAGTCACTGGTGCCACAGATGTTTACTCGTGCAACCAGACAGGCAACTGTGCCCCTCCCATTCACAGTTAGATCAACCAAATGCAGACGATAATTCTTCCATATTCTTGCTTTATTGACGGCTACAACCTCCAGGAATTTAAATGCAATGTCAATACACATCTCTTAAACACTTGACTCTAGTTCTTTCTAGATCACTCTGTATATCTTTTTCTTTCTCTCTACCTTTTCCACTGTCATCACAACTGTATTCCCATCCTTCTTTTGCTCGTTTCTCACACCTTCTGTAACTGGTTCGTCTTTCTCTTTACTCTCCTTCTATCAAGTCTTTTACTCTTATGTAGCCCCCTGCGCATCAGTGGCGTTGCCGCCTTGCTTGGGGTGAAATGATTAAATAAAAGTGTTTAAAAATAATAATCAGTTGGTGAAAATCATCAGAATAAAAAGAATATGTTAAACTCTTGTATCCCTAATCTGTGAGTTTTTGCAACATCTTTTTCGCAACATGTCGCCCCGCATTTTCGTGGTGCAAAACTAGACGACGTCGATTCACCAATGCAGTTCTCACATTTTGCAGTCGTACATGCATTTCAGCAAATTTGCTTACGGTAAAGCTTTTCATTATTGGCAGATTGGCTTCCAAAAATCTCTAGTGGATAACAACTCTTGCAGACCACCAGGGAGTCACCATAACATTTTGTTTATTGAACTTTAGCTTCGGAAATTTTTTCGGCATTCATCACGATCAACCAATTGACTTCAACGTTTAGGGTTATCATAAATGATCCACTTTTTATCACAAGTGATATTCGGTCAAGAAAGTGATCATTGGTGTTACGCACAAAAAGTATCGAGCACACTTCAAGGTACCAATGTTTTTGGTTTTAATTGAGGTCGTCAGGGACACATTTATTGAGCTTTTACACCTTGTCAATACCCTGCAAATGACATGAGACACGAAATGTCTGAGACATTTCTCTGACACGTTGATGTAGATTTTGCTCAGCAACTGTTTTAAGTTGTTTTTTTTCAAGGCTGCATGACAATCCTCTAGCTTCCTCATCTTCAAAGCTCTCATCACCAGTAAAGGAGATCTGGGACCACCTTCATACTATCAGACCACTTGTGGGCCCATCTCCTCACGTTCCGTTGATATTGGCAGAAGTTTTGGAAGCAATGTGCCCAATTTTACAAGAAATGACAATAAAGATCACGTCTTTTCCTTTTCATCATTAAATACTTTTAAGCTTCAAGAATATTTCTGTCTGAAAATAAATTAAATATTATTAAAGAGCGCACATTATTTATAATATATACCAAAATTTACCTAATGTTTACCGTGAATCAGTCAGTTAAGTGCCATACGTGATACACGCTTGGGCGATCATGTCTCGAAAGAGACATGACTGACTGGGCAGATGATTATCCCGCAGTAGGTTGCCATTACTTTCTGCGGTAGACTGGTTGCCAGCCAAGGTTATAGAACCCAATCTGTCCTGTTATTTAACCCATAACTGGAAGGAAGAGACGGATTAATACCTTTCCCAAGGTATTTGTGCGTAAGTGAATGCAATGAATTTAAACTGGAATTCGAACTCGGCTCCACCGATTTCTCGTTCCGAGCCGATACCACAACGCACATCCGTGAATACGATGTTAAAATGGCTTTTCAAAATACAGCACTTCCAGCGGCCAATATTTTTCTCGCAGGCTGATATTAAGTTATCTAAGTAATTGCAGTATTGGAAAAAATGAACAGTTATAATAGATCAAATTTTTAATAAAAATACGAATATGAATATTTGTCTGTATCAGTTTTTTAAATATTTTTATTTATTTTTATTCCTTTTATTTTGAAGGTTTTATAAGGTAATGATTTTTTGTTAAAAAAATTGACCATGTAATTTACTAAAAAATTTACTAAAAAAATTGACCATGTAATTTACTAAAAAATTTACTAAAAAAATTGACCATGTAATTTACTAAAAAATTTACTAAAAAAATTGACCATGTAATTTACTAAAAAATTTACTAAAAAAAATTGACCATGTAATTTACTAAAAAATTTACTAAAAAAATTGACCATGTAATTTACTAAAAAATTTACTAAAAAAATTGACCATGTAATTTACTAAAAAATTTACTAAAAAAATTGACCATGTAATTTACTAAAAAATTTACTAAAATAATTGACCATGTAATTTACTAAAAAATTTACTAAAAAAAATTGACCATGTAATTTACTAAAAATTTACTAAAAAAATGGACCATGTAATTTACTAAAAAATTTACTAAAAAAATGGACCATGTAATTTACTAAAAAATTTACTAAAAAAATGGACCATGTAATTTACTAAAAAATTTACTAAAAAAATTGACCATGTAATTTACTAAAAATTTACTAAAAAAATGGACCATGTAATTTACTAAAAAATTTACTAAAAAAATGGACCATGTAATTTACTAAAAAATTTACTAAAAAAATTGACCATGTAATTTACTAAAAATATCAAAGTATAAAATATGTATTCATTTATTATGGTAAGATTATAAAAAAAAACATTTTCAGGTTAAAATACTAATGATTCCGTTATGTTTTGAAACTTTGAAGAACAGAATATTACCATGCGACAAACTACTCTAAATATTATTCTAGAAAGTCAAATTAGTAAACATTAAGTCATAGCATTTTTATTGTAACTTGTTATATTTTTTCCGATCATCTCACTCCAAGCAATGCAGTACTGCCACTGGTGCGGAGGGGGTTATATAATAAGTGAGAGAAAAGAGAGAATAACAGATTCCAGTAGGGGTCGGAGAATGGGTAAGAAAAGAACAAGGACATTAGTGCAAAGAGAGCTGCGTGAGAGTAAAGTGTAAAGAAAGAAAAACTAGGTAAGGAGTGCCGGGGAACTGATGGAGGAGTCAAGAGGATAAGAGATGACTGTTGACGTTGCATTTAAAGTCTTGGATATTGTAGCTGCCAGAGAAGCAAATAGACGGAAAGAAGTTCCAAAGACAGGAATTGCGGGAAAAGAAGCTGAGAGAGTAGAAGCTGTTGTTATACTAACTTTTTTTTTTACTGTAAGAAGATATGACCTTTATACTCGTATAGTAATTCGAGTAAATTTGTGCAGAGGAGTACCAGGGAGCTAAGCTCGTCGGAACAGAATCCATGAAAGTATTAATAGAAGAAACAGAGAGAAACCATATCTGCCAGATCGGGATCGACCACAGTGCAGATTCATCTTTGGATTTTGTCAAGATGAATAGTGGGGGCGCCCAACCACATATGACAGTAGTATTCAACGTACAGATGGATGGCAGATTTGTACATGTGCATGCTGGATTCAGGCGAGAAATATTCTTTGTCCTACACATTAGATTTAGCTATTAATTCAATATAGTCATTCCACTTGAGGCCAGCTAAGAGAGTGAGGCCGAGGAGGCGCAGTGTTTTGCTTTCAAGGATGACTAGCGTGATTCAAGCTAATGTAGAGTAAGAAAGATTGTCTATGGTGGTTAAAGGATAGTAGCATTTATGTACCTATATTTTAATGAAAAAGTCCGCAGCTTAAAAATTAATGAGATTAAAGTTGAGTTAAAAATTACATAGTTTACTATACGTTCATAAGTTCAATGAGTGCATTTTTTATTAGTGCTTATCGGTTAACGTTCTCATTAGCCGTCCTAACAGAGTGATTAATGTATTTAAAGTTATGACATCTGGAAAAAAATAATCACTGCTTTCTAAAAAATGTCTAGGACTCAAGCAGGCTGAACTGGAATCCACAAAAACACAAATTAAATATTATTTTCTTTGCTTTGCTTTCTGCAAAGTCAAATAAATATGAGTTTTTCATATTGATATCATTTTGGTTTATGAAACTGTTTAGAAATTATAACGTCTACAAAATTAGGATCATTGCTTTATGCAAGCTTGAAGTACCCTAGCTTGTACTAGCAAAAATTATAATTTAACCATATATATATATATATATATATATATATATATATATATATATAAGATTAAATATATTGCAAACATTGTTTTTTTTTTGTTTTTTTTTTTTAATCATCTCACCCCAAGCAAGGCATTCCACTGCCACTATTGCGCATGGGGCTACATAGGGGAAGGTAAAGAGAAGGAGTGGATAGACATAGGGAATGTCAGGAGAAAGGTGATAGATGAGTAAGGATAGAGAGGATGATTGTCGGGCAGATGGGAAGAGTGTTTGATAGAATGGGAGCAGGTTAGTGTGTTAGGAGGTGTCTATTGACCTTACATTTAAACTCCTGGAGATTGTAGCCGTCGGGGAAGCAATCGTTTGGAAGAGAATTCCACAGTGGGGAAGTGCGAGGAAAGAAACTGTTGGAGTAGAAGTTACGGCTGCATTTTATCGGTTTCACTGTAAAAGGGTGGGATGTAGTTGCTAATCTAGTATCTCGTGCAAATTCGTCTGCTTATTGTGTCTGCTTATTTTTAATAAAATTCTTTCAAACTCACGGATAATCTTTCGCGTATTTAAATGAAAGATTTCAGAATTAAGATATAACTTTACAGATGTTATTACCATTCATTTTTCAATGTACCCTAGTACTTTCAGTTTCTTTTCGAGATCATCTTCAGTGGTGTGAGTTATGACAACAAAAAATAACAAATGAAGTGAGTATGAACAGATTTTCTTAAAAATAAGCAGAGTTTGCAATTTATTTAATCTGACATGTTTAAAAGAAAATTTGCTACCTATATACAAAAAATTGTGTGTATATATATATATATATATATATATATATATATATATATATATATTATTTACATTAGTTGGATTTTGTACTCATTGTTGTTGCCATGCTCAAAACGTTTCGGTCGTTGTACGCTCCAGTTTTCTTTAGGAGATTACAATTTTGAATTGAACCTTTTATTTTTCGATCATTGGCGTAGATTGTCCTCGTTCAATGAATCAGGCAACATTCAGATGTAGTCATTTCAATTTGATTCAAATCTCTAAGTTATATTGAACTCACAAATCTTTAGGTCAAGTCCCTCTATTCAACCATCGCTTTTATCCATTGGGTCATGTTTCCTTAAGATCAGTGCATGAATTTAGGGGATTTACAAACTTATTCTATTTCAGTAACTTTTTTTAGTAGAACTCAAATTTACAACTAGATGACTTTTTTTTATTTCCATTGTAATATTCTTATGGAATTGATTTTTCCTATCAATCTGTATTAACGGAACCAATATTGTTTTCATTTTCATTCTTGTCCGGTTTCGGAGATTTGTGTCGTCCTGCACATGTGCTGATAACTTTTTTACAGTACATTTCTCTATCCATTATTTCAACTTCATCCCACAGAAGACGGTGATATTCTTTTTCTATTCATATGTGGCCAGCTACGCCAGATGTTCCTGTTTCCCGTCGTGTAACAGGCTTGCGGTGTTTTCGCACCGTTCTCTTAAGTGAGTGGCCCGTTTCTACTTTACATTTTCTGCCATATTTTCATCGGATGGCGTAAACACAGTCCTAAGTCAAGTTTATCTCTGTTGGGTTCTTACCCGGAAATGGTATCTGCGAAGTGTTGAATCATATTTGAAGGTGTCCTGATGTTATATATTTTCCTATATCTTCCCACAAAGTGTAAGCAGAGTTTTCTGGGTGTTGTTAGCCTCTTGCAACCTTTCATCAAGGTTTGTTGGAACTGCAGGATTTGCCAGTTTCTACGCTGTAGGGTACTACTTATACTATACAATGGCTGAAACGTGAACATGCCAAAACTGTTGTCGACAACAGTTCGAAAATGGGACTAATATAAATAATTACATTTCCTTATCTCATAAACACACACACACACACACACACACACACACACATATATATATATATATATATATATATATATATATATATATATATAAGGTGCCATTACTGCCTGATAAAATACATCTTTGTGGAAGTGTTGTATTTCTGATATTTTATATCTTAATTGTATTGAACTAATTTTAATTAGCTGCTCTTCCGGCAAATATCATTTGTTGCCAAACATTGAATTTACCGAGCGCCCATAGCTTAGAGGAAGAATCACTGACTGATGTCAATTCTGCCGGGTTTCAATCCTGCTAGAACAAATCGGATGTTTATCGAACTGCTAGAATAAATCGGATGTTTATCGAAATAGATCTGTCTGTCGATGACTATATATATATCATTTCCATGTCCACTGAAAGTGGCTGTCGCCTTTAAAATACTTCCCATGAGTTTCTATTCTCTCCGTTAAGAATTAGTGCCATTGCTGAATAGTTTCTTGGAATTGGTTTTCTGAAATATTTATGACTAAATCTAATTGTCTGTCTGACAAATACAACATGCATTTATTCTGAGTTAGTTTCTGTTTTGTGCTTAAAACTTGTGCAGAATTTTAACAAATCTTCATAATCTCATACGGGTATTTGTTAAGTCATCATCGATTGTTTCTGGTTTGATTCGTTTTCTGCGGCTTAATAACTTTTTGCAACTTATTTTTACCAGTTCATATTTTAGATTGTAAGAAGGTATTTAAAAAGAGAAATATATTAAGGAATAAAAGGTTATCGTCCGGTTCACACTCTTTCCTGGTCCTTTGAACAGGAGCAGCATTTTATTCCTTGTTTTCTTTTGTTTAAGGTAGGGTCTCAGGTTTCCTCTAAAACTTTTTCCTTCTCTTTACCATCCGGCGGACCCTTGCGTCTCGCCGGTATTAACACATTTCTATGGGTGTTGGCCTCTTATTCTGTAACACACTATCTCGATTGGCTCTTGAGACTTATCTACAATAAATATCATTGTAAATCTGATTGATTGTGGAGAAGAGGGAGTCATACCTGTCCTAAGCATATCTGCACATAAGTGAATATAACGAAGCTAGCTTGAATGGGAACTCGGTTCCTCGATTAACAATTTTGAACCATAATCTATTACACCATCCGCACATAAGACGCTGGATTTGCCAGTTACAATTTTTTAAGGTAATGTCATTTCCCATAATTCTGCACTAGGGAAGAGAAATCAATAATCTTCGAGATTAACCCATAAAAATATTTCACATAGGGGTCGCTTTAACTTTGAAATGTCAAATTAATACGAGAGAGTGCTGACAAATTAATACAAGGGAGTGCTGAAAAATTGACACAAAATTTTGATCAAACAATCTATTTCCTGATCCGACTTGCTTGAGCCGATGAATTGTCAGCACCTCATCGCATAATCGAATTTTAATTTTAATTTATTGTCGAGTGGAAGTTTTGCCGAACAGAGGTTTTTCCTGTGCGTGTGAGAGAAAGAGATAAGTGCGCATGCGCTAGCTCAAATCACAAATCCCCATCGCATTTTTACGCAGCGTCTACTGTTGATGGTCTCGGGAATTTCTATCTCTGTTAAACATATTGATCGTGAACTTGTTTTATCTCCCCTTATCTGGCTTAAGTCATCAGCATTGAATCCCTTCGATTTGTTTTTATCAGTTTTTGCTTGGAATCAATCAGGGTCGACCTTCAGAAAAGAGCGTTTATCTTCATCAGTTACACTTTTTAAGGCGTTTCTTGTTTCATTTTCATTCGATTTTGCTTTAGTTTTTTCTATTTACTGTTTTTGATTTTCTTTTTCAATCGCTTTTCATCTTTTAATTTCTTTTCTGATTATTTGTATCAATTTACCTCCATTTTGTTCTATGAATGTTTGTCTTTAGTATTTGGCCCCGATTCTCTCGCTATTTTCTACAGATATTCGTTCGTTCGTCTTCCCTTTCGTGGTTGTTTAGCATACTCGTTCTTTTTTCTTTCTTTCTTTCTTTCTTTCTTTCTTTCTTTCTTTTTGGTTTTCTCCAGTTTTCGTTCTTTATTTCTACCTGTCTTTCTTGTTTTCTTTATGTCAGTTATACTGTCTTTTTTACCTTCTTTCTTTTTTCTTCCTTTCTTTCTTTTCTCTATGTACGTTTCTTTCTTTCTATCTACTTATCTCTTTTTTTTCATTCTTTCTATGTACTCGTCTAACTACTTTTCTTTTTTTTCATTCTTACTTTCTTTCATTCTTCTGTCTCTCTTTTTTTCTCTATGTACTTTTCTTTCTTTCTATCTACATTTCTTTCTTTCTTTCTTTTTTCTATGTAATCGTCTTTTTCTGTCTACTTGTTTTTCTTTCTTTTTGTTCTTGCTTTCTTTCATTTATCTTTCTTTCTCTTTCTTTCTATTTCTTTCTTTTTCTATGTACTTTACTTTTATATCTACATGTCTTTCATTCTTTCTTCCTATGTACTCGTCTTTCTTTCTATCTACTTGTCTTTCTTCCTTTTTGTTATTGCTTTCTTTCATTCTTCTCTCTTCCTTTTTTCTTTCTTTCTTTTTTCTATGTACTTTTCTTTCTTTCTCTCTACATGTCTTTCTTTCTATGTACTCGTCTTTCTTTCTTTCTATTTACTTGTTTTTCTTCATTTTTTTGTTCTTGCTATCTTTCGTTTTTCTTTTTTTCCTTTTCTTTCGATATTTGTTTATGCCTGCATTTCTTTTGCTTTCTTTCTTCATTCCAAAACTTATTTATGCTTATATGTTTTTCGTTCTTTTTTTATTTTTTATTTTCTCTTTCCTTCCTTCCTTCCGTCCCTCCTTCCTTCCTTCCTTCCTTCCTTCCTTCCTTCCTTCCTTCCTTCCTTCTTTTTTTGCTTCTTTATTTCAGTTCATTTTCATAGTAAATGTTCTCTCTCGTACTACATATTTTATGTCTTTTTTGCTCATTCTTTCCTTCTTTCTTTTTCTTTCTTTCTTTCTTTCTTTCTTTCTTTCTTTCTTTCTTTCTTATAATTTGTCATTTTTCTCCGCTTAGTTCGAAACATTTAATTCGCCTGATTTTTCTTCACATTGCTGTGCAATCTTTTTTTCTTCACATTATTCCACTCTTTTTATTTGTCCCTTTTTACTTTTTCTTTCTGTTTTTCTTTTATTGTCATACTTTCTCTCACATATTTTAATGGAGTTCCTTCTTTTTGCATATCCGATCCTTTTTTTAACGATGAAGACTCTTACCTCACCTTATTATCTAATTTTCAAACTTTTCAGCTGATTATGTTTTTGTATAGATTTCATTATTTTTTTCTGTTGTATGACTTTAATTGTAAGCTAGTATCATCCAAATTGGTGCTTGCCCTCTGACCTTTGATTTTTACTGATACCAAAAAATAACGTTGCGAAGAAGTTAGCAGTTACGACCAGCCTTTATGTCGTCAGAATATCTAAACAATGCCCCTTTGTTTCATTCGATGATTGAAATGTCAATTGTCATTGCTTCTCAATATTTATTCTTTCATGTCCTTTAACATTTTCGTTTTGGTTATTTTTTTTTCGTCTCTCATTTTGTTCTTCTTCCATTTTCTGTTCTTTGATTCTTCTTTCATTTTCTTTTCTTTGATTCTTCTTCCATCTTCTGTTCTTTGATTCTTCTTTCATTTTCTGTTCTTTGATTCGTCTTCCATTTTCTGTTCTTTGATTCTTCTTCCATTTTCTATTTCTTTGTTTCTTTATATTTTCCATGAGTTGGTATTTTTTATTCTTCTATTTTCTTTCTTTCTATTTTCGTTTCTTTCTTTCTTTCTTTCTTTCTTTCTTTCTTTCAATCTTTCTTTCTTTTTTTCTTTCTTTGTCTTTTTCCTACTTCCATTATTACCTTATATGTTTTTTGTTTTTCATGCAAATATTTTTCTTTTTTTTTCGTTTGATTTTTTTGTTTTCATTTTTCTTATTTTTTTTATTCAAAGTTGCCTTTATGTTTTTTAATTTGTGTTTTTCTTTTTGTATTTCTTTCGTTTTTATATTTATTTTCGTGTTCATAGTTACTTTTCTTTCTTGCTTTCTTTCTTTATGTCAATCTTACTGTCTTCTTTTTACCTTCTTTCTTTTTGTTTTCTTTCTTTTTTCTATGTACGTTTTTCTATCTCCTTGTCTTTCTTTCTTTCTTTCTTTCTATGTACTCGTCTTTCTTTCTATCTACTTGTCTTTCTTCTTTTTTGTTCTTGCATTCTTTGATTCTTTTTCTTTCTTTTTTCTTTCTTTTGTCTTTATTTTTTCTATGTACTTTTGTTTCTTTCTATCTATTTGTCTTTCTTTTTTTCTTTCTTTCTTAAGTGTTTCACTCATATGAATGTCTTCTCTTTGTATTCATTTTATTCTCGCTGTTTTTCTTGCTATATTTTTTTTATAATTTTCCTTTTCCCTTTTGCTTTTCAGTATATTTAATTCCTTTTTTTCTTCCATACTTTCTCATTGTTTTTCTTTTTGACTTTTTCTGGTCGTTCGCATTTATTTAGTTTTTTTTTTACATTTTATTTTTAATTTCTTTTTATTCCATGTTCTTCTTTTTTCTCCATCGTCTATTTTACCTTTTTTTCACTTTCTTTTTTTCCCATTTATTTTTTACCTTTCGTTTTTTAGTCTTTATGGGCTCCAATTTCCCTTTTCGTAAAAAAAAAAAAACTACTTCAATATTCCCATAGGCCTTAAGATTTATGTTTCGCATTCTCTGTCGTCTGCTACTACAATATCTTATTTATAACGAAAACTTCACAAAATTGACTAAATTTTAAGCAATTCGGCTACTAACGTCAGTAAGCAAATAAAACCAAAAGAGAAAAGAAACGAACAACTTAAAATTAAATACATACGACATAGATTAAATGAGGCACGACATACATTATTTTATGTTTTATTCATTAATTCCAAAAATTCTACTCACTTTGCGACATCAAAATAATTTTATGTTCTATAAAAATGACGTGATGATTTAAACAAACTGAGTAATAAATGTTTCAGCAAAATCAAAACAACCGAATACGAGTGAAAATACTTCTTCTTCGTCTATGTACTTTGTCTTTTCAGGACGTAGGCGATCATGGCCTTCTACATCTTTCTATTCCTGGTGGCTCATAGCAGCTGTCTCCTGCAAAACAACGAAATCCCGTTCTGTCATCCACCTGCTCAGGCCCTTCAAATTATCCGCTGCTTCCCCTGTCTTTTTCCCCTCTGTCTGGCCTGTTAGTCTGAGTTTCTCCAAACCCTCCTTCCTCATTGCATGTCCCAGGAACTTTAGTTCTCTCTTCCTGATGCTTAGTATTAATTTCCTTTTCGTTTCCATCCTTTCCAAAACCCTTCATTTCGCAATCAGCACCATTATTTGAAAAGACACAATAAGGGTCAAAACAAAATAACTACTTCTGTAGTGATGTTATAAAATACTTAAGTTATACATTTTAAATAGATATTAGCTCTGCTTTGTATTGAGCACTTTTTAAAGAATAGTGGTTTTTTGGATACTGAATTTTATTCTATCCATACCTATCGTATATAAAGAGTCGCCGACTGACGCCATTTCGGTCGGGTTTCAATCCTGAGTAAAAACGCAATCGGAGTCTAACCGTACTGATGAGCTGTGATACGGCGAAACAGATCTGTCTGCGGATGACTATATATATATATATATATATATATATATAATTCCAAGTGAAGAGGACTCAAGTTTTTTTTTTATTTGGTGTGCTCTGGCATTTATTTTCTTATAAACAGTGCTCAATATAATGAGTATTATAGAGCTTAATATAATATAATTATATGGTTATATCTCAATTTTACATTGCGACATGGAAATTTCTATGGTTCGAGTTAGATTCTCATCATCAGGCAATACTGGTGTGGTTGTGCAGATAATTTACATGTAAATGACAAATTCTTTTGGTTTGCTGTGAATGTATGTGGGTGTTTTTTGTGGGGCTAATCAGAATGGAGATTCACTCTGAGGTTTGACCCCCGAAGAATTACTCTTGCTAACGTTTTTTTCCTTCTTTTCCCGACCCTATTCTTCTCTTGTCTGTTTTCCTTCCTTAATGTTTTACTTCCCATTAATCTGATCTTATCATTTTCCTTTCAGTTTATTACATTTGATGTGATATTGCTTTTTTAGTAGAGCCAATCTGCTTCTTATCCTCTTTAGTCTATTTGTGAAAGAAAATATTTTTTTCCAAAAAACCTAAACAGCGATTTTTTTGTTCCAACTATCCATTTGTTGTAAATTTTATAATCCTGATACAAAGTGGGCATTTATTTAAAAAACAAACTTATTCTATTTTTGACTCTATTTTTACCTAGTTCGTCAGTGATTATTTTTCTTACGTACTTGTTAGTTACATTCATGTTATTTAATTTAGGTCTTATCCATTTTCTAATGTGAATAATTTACAATGTCTGCATATGACATAAATTTCGTTGCGTTTATTTAATAATTTTTTCTTTTTAAGGGATCTAATGGTAAATAGTTTTTCATATAAGCATAATGAACATGGTTCATTTAAGGACTTACATGTTTTAGCTTCTTTTAGAATTTTCCACCTATTGTGGGTGTTTTCTTTTGTTTGTTTCCTTTAGGTACCAATGATATCTCGATAGGGAGGTTCTATTTCTGTATTTGTTATTATTAAATGAAGAGGTGTGCTGGTACATTCGCTGCTTATATATATATATTTTTTTTTTCAATTAAAATCAATATATTTTACATTGCGACACATAAATTTCTATGTTTCGAGGTATTTATCTTGGCATCAGTCAATGTTAGATCATAATTGTGAAAATGATTTTCATTTTAATGTAAGAAAAAATATGTTTGTTACTTATAGATATGGAACACAGAAAATGTATTTGTGTGTGCAATTTAACTAATCAGAATAGAGATTCACTTTTAAATTGAAAAAAATACGTTCATATTTTAAGGGAATATATGATGTTTTTTTTTAATGTTAGCGGCAAAAGTGTCAGTCTATTTCAAAACTCCAGTCTAGGCTTCATTTCCGTTGATGTATCTATTATTGTTACAATTTTTTTCTTTTAATTTTCTCTGTATTTCAATAGTTTCTAAAACAGAAAAGAAAAAGAAAACAAAGACAATGTTTGATATTTTAGATCTAACTTAAAAAAAATTGAATAAAATGCATTCTGAATCGAAATAAAAATGGTATAATTCCACTCAAAGTTCCCTTTGATCTCAAATATAAAATGTTTTCTTTCTTTTTTGTTTTAGAAAATGGTGCAAACCTAAAAAGTAATTGTAACAATAATGGATACATCAACGGAAATGAAGTCTAGTCAGAGGTTTTGCCATTAAGATTGAAAGAAGAAATCATACTTTCCCCCAAAATATAAACTTTTTATCAAAATTTAAATTGAATCTCTATTCTGATTAGTTAAATTGAACAAACGTATGTTTTCAGTCTTTCCATATTTATATATATTCCAATGAAATTCTTCAGTCTTCCCATATTTATAAATATTTTAATGAAATTTTTCAGTCTTCCCATATTTATAAATATTCAAATGAAATTTTTCAGTCTTCCCATATTTATAAATATTTTAATGAAATTTTTCAGTCTTTCCATATTTATAAATATTCCAATGAAATTCTTCAGTCTTCCCATATTTATAAATATTTTAATGACATTTTTCAGTCTTCCCATATTTATAAATATTCAAATGAAATTTTTCAGTCTTCCCATATTTATAAATAATCCAATGAAAATTATTTTCACAACAATGATCTAACATTGCCTATCGATGAGATGAATATCTCGAAACAGAAATTTCTGTGTCGCAATATAAAATATATTATTTTAATTAAAAACACAAATTTCATTACATTATGCTCTTCAAAATTTGTTGTATTGAGCACTTTTATATAAAAGAAAGCCGAAGGACTCGGAATTGTAAGACTGTTGGTTCTCTTCACCGAGATTTATATATATATATATATATCGATTTATATATATACAGTATAACGCTCTACATTTGTATCGAGCACTCTTTATAAAAGTAAATGCATGAACAAAAGGTTAAAAAACCTACGAGTTTAACAACTTAGTTACAACACTATATATATATATATATATATATATATATAACAGAAATATGTGTTGTTCCAACGAGAGAAATTGGTATAAGTGAAAAAATGTCAGAAGCTGCTAACGTTTTGTCAATATTGAAGATTTATTATTATTATGTCATTTTTCATCATATTTCGATTTCTGCATTGGTCTCACTACCAACCAAGTCTGCGGGGAGACCTAAGGCAGGTAGTGGCGTGTTGTTATGACTCCATTTCATGTTTTTCTATCTTCCCTATCATCCCCAGCATTACATAGATAACGTTTTCCTTAGTGTGTGGGCTGTACTTAATAAGACAATTTTTTGTATATCTCTTAAGCTGGGGTTTCCAGGGATTCTTTCAATGTGTTGTTTTGTTCCATTTTTTATCATTCCAAGTGCACCTACTATCACTGGCACAACTCTTGTTTTCAATTTCCACATTTTTTCTATTTCAATTTCCAGGTCTTTATATTTTGACAGTTTTTCAAATTCCTTGATTGCTATGTTACAATCCGCTGGACAAGCCATATCAATTAATAGACAAGTTTTCTCCTTCTGGTTTTTTAACAATAATGTCTGGCCTGTTTGCTTCAATTTTTCTGTGTGTGTAGATGGTGTAATCCCATAGAATGGTTACATCTTCTATTTCTGTAACCGGTGCTGGATGATGTTCATACCAGTGTTTGTTTACAGCTTTTCCATAATGTTTGCATATTGCCCAATGTCATTATTATTATTATTATTATTATTATTATTATTATTATTATTATTATTATTACTATTATTAATATTAATACTACCTATCTATTGTATAATGCATTCAGTCCCCATAATAGTATTTGTGTAGCTACACTTTTGCTTTTACATATCGTCATACGTCTGTCTTTGTTCACGGACAGTTAATGTATGATAAAAAAGCTAAGTAGCACAAATTATTATAATAACAATAAATCTACATTTTAAACAAGATTTTCAAGACTTCTACATCTTTCCATTACACACACACCCAAACACACACACACACACACACACACACACACACACACAAACACACACACATATATATATATATATATATATATATATATATATATATATAAATTAAGGCAGACACGTTATTTCATAGTGAATCGGAAGAATAGGCCTATTTCAGGCGAACAATCATCAGCTTCCGTCTTTATTTAGCAAAGGATTTTACATGAATGATTCATGTAAAATCCTTTGCTAAATAAAGACGGAAGCTGAAGATTGTTCGCCTAAAATAGGCCTATTCTTCCGATTCACCATGAAATAACATGTCTGCCATAATTTTTTTTATATTTGCTCTATATGTATTTATATTCATATATGTTTAGAGTTCTCTTAGAGAGTTATCCTACCACTGTATGTACAGGATACCCCTTTGGATTCTTCTATACCCACACTGCATGCTGATATATACATTTAACCATCTCGGGATGGTTATACATACATATATATAATCATCCCGAGATGGTTAAATATAGGTATCTACTTAATTTTGCTGCCTTCGATATGTAGCTCACTTTTGAAATGTCTCTCTTTTGTTGGCTTATAGAAAAAAACTAAATGAAAAAAAATTTATAACAATAATGGATATATCAACGGAAATTAGACTGGGGATTTTGAAATATGCTGACACTTTTGCCATTATGATTGAAAGAAGTAATGATATATTCCCCACCAAAAATTTTCAAGACTTCTATAACTTTCTTGACACCTATATATACATAACCATCCCGAAATGGTTAAATATAGGTACCAACTTTATTTCGTTGACTTCGATATGTTGCTCAACCTTTGAACCGTCTCTTTTGCTAACAACGACAGATAGAAAGAGACAGAATGGTTAATAATCTAGTCACGCATACAATAGAGATTTTCGACCGTAACTAAAGGTTAAACACGGGTCTTTGTGTCATTCAAAGCTATGTTTGGTAAACACTGTGAGGGATACAGAAAATGAATAAGTGAAAGAGACTGGAAAAAACAAAATTCCAAAGCTGCCAACAATGGAGATAGAAAAAAGAAAAATTGAAAGAAAGAATATTATATAAAAATATGTGACGCCGATGTATAGATAATGAGGTAAGCTATCAAACTGAAGTATATCGAAATCACGATGGCCGTAATCATTTTGCTCAATCGTCATTTCAACATTTGAGGTCAAACGCGGAGACATTTCGCAAGAATTGCTTTTTAAGTGTGCGCGCATTCTTGGCGAAGGTGTATTCTATTCTTGCCAGTGACATTTTGTAAGTTTTCGTTTGGAAGTCTTTTGTTGAGAGAACGATAAGAAAAATACTACATCCAAAGCAAAGCTGGATAAATATGGCAAATAATGGACAGAACATATTGGCATCATTAATTTCCTTCGAAGAGGTTCTTCGCTTTCAGACGCCTTATATACTGTATATAAAGCATTTACAGATAAAAACATTGTTAATAAATATGGCCAATCCCATTTACTCTCTCGTTCTGTGTGGCTCAATATATATATATATATATATATATATGTACCATGCTGATGAGCTTTGATACAGCGAAACAGATCTACCTATGGATGACTATATATATATATATATATAGTCATCTGCAGAGACATCTGTTTGCGCTGCATCACAGCTCATCAGTACGTTTAGACATCTGATTGCTTTAAGCCAGGATTGAAACCCGACCGTCTTGTCGTCAGTCGGCGATTCTACCTCTAAGCTATTAGCGCTCGGTAGAAGGAGGCAGACTGTTAGCGTGTGATATGTAAACATAGGCCAGTAGCTAAGAGTTATCGAGGCAACAATTGTCTAATGATATATTGTTAAGTATAACAGACAATGAATGTTTCTTATTTTTAATCATGGGCCGTTCTAAAATCGTATTTTGGATTTAATTTCAAGTGAAAATAAAGAGAAAAATTCTCCAACATTCGGATATGTATTTTTATTATGCTGGTTCTAAGCTTTCGGCTCATGATATGGATCATGATATGAATCATGATATGGGTTGGGATTATTGGTAATGAGCTCGTGAGTCCATTTAAATTGAAAGACGGGGTTAAAATGAATTTCAAAAGTTACTGTGATTTTCTGGAGCAATATATCTTTGAATGGCTTGATAACCAGTCTGTAGCTAAACGTAGATCTATGATCTTTATGCAAGACAACGCACCAAAAAATGTATCAAAGTTTACTAAATCCTGGTTGAAAGAAAAGGGATTGGTTGAAGATTTTCTTATGGACTGGTCTTCAAATAGCTGTGACTTGAATCCAATTTAGAACATGTGGAGCATACTCAAGAGAGATATTTATTCTAATGGAAGGCAATTCAACAGGAAGTGTGATCACTGGGAGGCAATTAAAGTTTCTGCAAACAACTTACCAGCCGCTACAATTGTAAATCTAACATCGGATGTTGACAATAGGCTGCTAAGAGTTATTAAAAAGAAAGGAGCATTTGTGCAATAAATTTTAAGAGGTTCTTATTTTTTTTTGTTAATATATCTTTTATTTTTTAAATAAAATGTTTTTTATATTTTTTCTTTAAGAATTTGATGAATTTGTTCTAAAATCTGTTCATATTATTTTTACATTAGTTTTACAAGGTATAATAATGTAAAAGTATCAAAATAAATTGTTTAAAATAAAATACTGACAGTCAAATTAGTCTGTTTTGATAACTTAGTAAAGTTTTTTCCAACAGGAAACAATAGTTTTCTCTCTCACTATATATGTAAGTTAATAATATTGAGTAGAATATCAACATCATAATAGAACTTTTAACATTAAAGACGCAACTCTTTATACCAATTCATAACTTGCATATAATCTCTAGATTATATAGCGCTGTAGATACGTCGGCACACATCATCTGGTATCGTACTGCCACTTCGATCATTCAAAAATTGAGTAGTGAGTTCGTTCCTCGGAGGAATGGATATCTGCACGAAACGAGAAATCGAAGAGCCTAACTTGAATTCCAGTGGAATTCGCTGCATTCGCTTACGCACAAATACCCTTAGGAAGGGAATTAATTCATCTCTCCTACCTCCAGTTGTGGATAAAATAGCAGAACAGATTTGGTTCTATAGCTTTGGTTTCTAACAAGTCCATCACAGATAGTATTGGTAAATTATCATAGGAAATATTCTGCCAAGTCAGTCATTTCTCTTTCCAGACATGATCGCCTAATCGTGTATCACGTGTATCACGTTCGACACTTAGGCATGTGAGTTCGATACTCAATTAATACCCCATACTTTCAACCCTGTGCCACACTTAACCTGAGCTTAGAATACCAGTGCTTCAATTTACGTTACTAGAAAAAAAGGAACACTTCCTCTGAGAATTGATGGATCCAACATGCTGGCTTGACTTTCGACAAAGTAAAGGTAGTATCGTTTTTTAGACTTTCTGATATTTTATATTTGTCCAATATTTCTGACTTTCTCTTAACAGTCGAATGATGCGAGATAAGCAAGCCAGGTTTAGTGAGAGAATTCGAGAAAATATTGTACAGTAATTCTTGCTACGACAATGCTACTTCACTGTTTCTCGTTAACGAACGTCACCTGTCACTCTTCAGGCTCAATTTTCACAACTCTTCTTTCCGAAAAGAAGAAGCATTTGAAATCAACTCGAACTTGTAGCTGGTTAACAAATTTCAAAATGCTCGATTTACGTTTCTCAAAACGTTAGCTAAGGTATTCTTCAATTTAAAAAAAAAGAAAAAAAAAGGAGACCTTTCTCAATAAACCACATATTTACAGGAGTAAAATAAATGAAGTTTATTATAAAGGGAAAATTTTAAAAGTAACTAATAATTATCACGATCACGAGTCTGGTAACCCATTAGGGTCGTTGCAATACCACATATACTGCAGTCCTAGCAATTGGCATATGTCTTTGGCACGCAAGCTTGCGACCCATCAGGTTGCCCAACACCCATCAGGTTGCTTTGAATTGAATTTCCTTCTCCTAGAATGCTTGCCAATCAAGGCCATAGGATTGTATAATAAACGTTCACAGTATTGAAATGTTATTGTGCACATACACAGCTCTCTAGCAAATTTCCGATTTTTTTCTGAGAGGAAAAGTCATTGGCTTTTGTAGCAGTTGGTTGCTCCTTTTTGCTTTTCTAATCATGTAGCATGGACATGAATTAGTATATTTGTTTACACAATCCTGACCCTCAGTGACACTTGAACATCGATTGATCACGTGCTCATTTTCATAAGCACCCTGACCTCACTTGCATGAGAACTCTAACCTCATTCACTGGAAACTAAACATGTGCCTCCAACAAAAATAGAATGTTCATTTTAATAAGGAAGAATATCTGCTTTAAAATTATAATCTTACTAGTCATATGCCGAAGATTAATATAGTGAAAACTCAAACTCGAGTGAAGTGTACGTGGAAGACAGTGTTGCGTCATTCAAGCTTGGTTCTTTTACTATTAGGAATCTTTTCAATCATGTGTAAAATCTTCCTCCAATATATTCGATTGCATGAAAAAAATAAAATACTATCTAAGGATTGAACTCACAACAGCAAAGCACGCCATCCTTGTTGAACTGCCTGAAAAGTGAGTGAGTGAGTGAGTTTTGTTTAGTGGCATATCACCATCTGTGGGTCATTTGATGCCAAAAAGCTGGGATTAAAAGGTATTTTTTAATGTTCAGTTATTGTGAGAAGGTTAATTTAGTCAGATTTTAATCATTTTTTTTATTCTTTTGTATTTTAGAATACTGAAAACATATTTTAGTTTTGCATTCAGAAATAATTTGCCGAAATTTTTTTCCTTCAAAAATGTGTTGCGGTAATAATGTTTTCTTCAAAATTGTATATTTTTCTATAAATATTTTATGTATATACATTTCCATAAAAGTATTTTTATATTTTCATAGTGTTTTTTACCCCAGTTTGGGGGATGTAACTATTTGCCCATAGTTGGGACCCTAACAGGTGCTACTACTCCGGGTCAGAGTGAACCTGGTAACAACGGCAATTAAGAGGTGGTTCCATGCTCCTCACAATCTCTCAATCAGAGGCCTTGCTGTCGGATGCAGTATCTGACAAGACTTAATATTAAGTTTGATATTAATATGTATGATATGAAGTTTTGCAAAATTTCATAGTAACTGTATAATAAAATTTAACAATTTCTAAAATCTACATATGCGCACATGCAGACAGCCTCCTCGCAACATTCACGAAGGGAGAACAAGTCAGTCGATTTTATTGCAGTTCATTGAACTCTTTACGGTCTGCTATTCATTGAGCATGTAAATGGATTAGCATATTTGTCGACACAATTATATCAACTCAGTCGTAGCAATAGTGGTGTGTCTTCGGAAAAAGCTAGCTTGACGAAGCCCAACACCCACGAGATTGTTGTGATTTGAACTTTTCTTCTCCTTCTTTTGTAGTAAATTGTAATTTGGACATGTTCTGAAGAATAATTTATAATATATATATAAGCATGCGGTGTAGATATAGAAGTATAGTATCCTGTACATACAGTGGAAAGATAACTCTCTAATAGAGCTCTAAATATATATGTACATAAATACATATAGAGCAAATATAAAAAAATAGGCAAACACGTTATATCATGGTAAGTGTGGGCCTATTTCAGGCGAACCATCATCAGTTTCCGTCTTTACTGTACAGAAGATTTTACACGAATCTTCTGTACAATAAAGACTGAAGCTGATGATGGTTCGCCTGAGACAGGCCTATATATTTCTGATGTACCATGAAATAACGTGCCTGCATATTATTTCCTTTATATATATATATATATATATATATATATATATATATATGTGTGTGTGTGTGTGTGTGTGTGTGTGTGTGTGTTGGGGGTGTATGCTCTCTATTATAATAAAGACCGTTGTGTATTTATTCATATATATATATAAAAGAAAGTAGCATGTAGTTAAAATCTTAAGGAAGATCCTATTAATATTAATATTAAAACTAATCTAGTCAGAGGGCTTGATGTAAATAAATTACCTATTTACAGAGCCAAATATGGATTTTATTTCGAATAAAATTTCAGAAATTTCATGTGTCGTTTGATAAGTATATTCACTTCGTCAGCGATCTTTTATTATTCAAAAGTTCGCAAAGGTTTTCATTACCGGAAGTTCACTTTAAAAGAAGGTAAAGACACGAGATAAAGAAAAGTGGGAAGGAAACTGAAAAAAACAGGGAGGAAAGAAGAAAGGCGTTCCAAGGCTGAGGTGGGGTTGCGAGAGGGTAAACAATGTCAGATGGCGAAATGTATTAAACTCGGTTTTTGAAAGACATTGAATTAGATATATATGTGTGAAGAAATAAAAAAAGCATGTTACAAGAACGGAAGTGCTGGAAAACGAAAACAGGAAATGAGGGGAAAGAAGAAAATCAAAAAAGGAGAGATACGAAAAGTATAATAAAAATATATTTTTAAATTTTATATATATATATATATATATATATACGTATTGTCATTTGTCAGTTAAGAAATTCACTCATATCATATGCTTTATTTGTGTATTGGTGCCGCTTAAAAGTAACTATAATCTACCTTGCAAGCATCTATATTTTTAATGATTCCCTAAACCGATTAATTTCTTGGTCTTAACTTTATATTTTGTACATTTTTTTATATATTTTTAGATATTAAAAGAATCTTGTGTATATCACCTACCAATATTATCTCTCTCTTTCCGGCATTCCATTTTGTTCCTTTGATAGATTTTAACGTAAATTAATTTGATCTCAACAATACTCAGACCCTATTTTATTTTAAACGTAATATTTTTTAATAATATGTCATGTTTTCTATTTTTTCTATTTCTCCTTATTTCCCTTTGTTCATTTCTCCTTTTTTTATTTCCACCCTCTTTTTATGTATCTATTCCTTTCTTCCCATCCTCCCTGGCTAACTATTGTCACGTCTGCATATCCAAAACACGTTTCCTATTTTCTCTCGTTTTTGTTTTTTTCATTTTTTGTCCCCTTTTAACTTCCTTCCCACTATCTCTCTTATTTCTCGTTTTCATTTCATTGTTAAAATACTTCTTTTATATTTAAAAATCATACAGAAAAAAAATCCGGACAACGAAGTGAACTCTTAAATTTTACACAGAATAAAATTTTATTTAACCAGGGATGGAGAGATCAGAGGAGGGAATAGATGAGGTGAGGTTAGTTTCACAGAGAGCAAGGATGTCCGGGGACTTTTCATGCAGGAACGCTTCTACACTAGGAAAGTTAGTACGAATGCCACCGATATTAGTGAAGGAAAAGTTAAGGGGTTTAGGTGGTTTGATTTTAGTTTATTTAGGGTTGTTTCTTATTTTGTTCGTCATATGATTTGTTTATAGAAAGAGACCTAGAGTAGAGGATACAGGCGGTCATTATCCGCGATCTGTGCAGGGAGGGAAACTGGCTAGGGCTGCAACAAGTTGTGGTCTCGGGGTTGTCCACCGAAAGCGCTTGCAGGGCACCTATCCATGCACGACATAGTACTACAAGAACCCCGATATTATACAACTGTTGATCAGAGCAGCCGCTCTTGACGCTACGCAAGAGTTAGGGCTCCTAATTACCAGTCGGGAGCAGCAATCAGAAAACTGCCAACCCGGTGCCCTCACAGTGATCAACCGGCCAGATCGCAGGAAAATCACAGAAGCACCAATACCAAGATCTGAAGAGAGAGAAGGGAAAGCCGGATACCACATCCTAAACAGGAAACAAGGGGCAAACCTCTACTCCTGTTCAATAGACGGGGGAGGAATATGAACCGGGCGATATCCTGGGCCCGACGCTCTTCCTTATTTTCATCAACGAACTCCCAGACGAGATCAAGGCATCTACGCAGATGACACCACAATATACTCTCGCACCAGTAAGAAACCTGTCGTGGCGGATAGACAAAATCTCGCTACTGACCTTGAACGGGATCTACACTGATGAATTGGGGCAAGAAGTGGCTTGTCAACTTCAATGCGCCTAAGACCAAGCTGTTGTCTGTCTACCATCACAGGCAACCTCTCCTGCCTCCCATAAGCTTGGACCAAGCGATTCTCTCTGAGAGCAATACACTGCGCCTCCTCGGCCTTACCCTCTCTTCAGACCTCACATAGAACCACTATATCGAATCCATAGCTAAATCCACTGCTAAGAAGGTTGGGTCATTATGTCGATCCAGGATTTTTTTCCGCCTGAATACATCCTGCATATATACAAGTCAACCATCCGTCCGTGCATGGAGTACTGCTGCCATTTATGATCAGGCGCCCCTGCCGTTCCCCTCAGTGACCTTGACAGGCTCCAAAGGAGAGTCTGTAATGTGATAGGTACTGACTTGGCGGCTCGACTGCATCCACTACCCCACCGACGAAATGTGGCCTCTCATTGTCTGTTCTACAAAGACTTTCATGGCTTCTGCTCGGACGAACTTAAGTCACTGGTGCCTCCTCAACAGGTGTTTACTCGTGCAACCAGATTGGCAACTGGGTCCCACCCATTCACAGTCAAGTTAGTCAAATACAGACGACAATTCTACTCCTACAGCTTCTTCTCTCGCAGTTCCAGCCTGTGGAACTCGCTCCCATATTCTTGCTTTCCTGATGGCTACAACACCCGAGAATGTTAATGCAATGTCAATACTCATCTATTAACCACTGGATTCTAGCTCTCTCCCCACCCCGTATATCCTTTCCTTTCTCTTCATCCTTGAAACTGTCATCACACATGCATTCTCATCTTTCTATTGCTCCTTTCTAATTGGTTTGTACTCCTCACTCTCTTCTAATTAATCTTTTTACAGTTATGTAGCCCCCCGCTTATCAGTGGCATTTCCGCCTTGCTCGGGGTAAAATGATTATAAAAAAATAAAATAAAATAAAATAGTGAATCAAACAAAAGAATTATAAAAATGCATAGTCTGCTCCAAAACGTGAATGATTGGTCATCAGTAAAAAGAGGAGCCCAAAGTTCCAACTACCAATCATGGATACTGAATCAAGCAGATACAAAAATTAAAATTCCTGGAACAGAGGACGGGAAGTGTGACTGAGATTCGACAGCGTATTGGCATAGCCAAGGATTTATTCCAAGGACTGATTAGAGAATTGAGAGACAGGAATATTTCATTGGAAAAAAAAAGAAAAGAGTACTGGACTGTTATTTAATATCTGTCCTCCTTTATGGTAGCGAATGCTGGTCAATCTCTTCAAGAACGAATGAAAACTCGAAGCAACAGAAATGCGGTTTTACAGAAAAATACTGAGGATGATAAGGACCGAAAATGTGAGTAACGGCAAAGTTATTGGAGAGGATGCAAACGAAAAGGAAACTTATACATGGCATCGGGAAGAGACAGCTGAGGTTTCTGGGACGTGTAATGAGGAAGAAAGTCTTAGAGCATGTAACACTTACAGGACGAACTGAAGGAAAGAGAGACTTGGGAAAGCAGCGCAAAACATACGTGATGAGCTTGAACAAGTGGATGTCGGAACGGGGGTTGGAAGTGATGTCAAGTTAAGGAATGTTAAGAAGGACAATCGAGAGGGTAACGTGGAAATCCATGATCCCCAACACTACCGGCCATAATTATTAGGAAAACTAATTTTATTTTAAGAAATGATGTACCTCATACTATTTTTAGTATTTATTGCCAAATGGATAATTCTAAATGAAAATAAAAGGGTTCTTTTGTTATTATTACTTTGCAAAATTTTACCAGGCAAGAAAGATGAACTCGTCCAAATCACCTCAAATTTTCTTCATTCTTTCATTGATGAAACTGCAATATAGGTAATTATTAAATATTTATAAATTCATTTGATGCACATGTTATTGTGCAGTATTAACAAAAGGACCATTCTAGTTTCATTAACAATTATTCAGTTGGCAAATAACACCAAAATATAGTATGAAATACATCATTTTTTTCAACACTGGTGGTCTAATAATGATGGCCGGTAGTGTACGTCCTGAAGGAACCCGGCACATAAGGAAAAATAAGTTTTTAGTTCTTATGGCAACAGTGTCGTCAGTTTATGCAATCGGAAGGTACATGCGAATGAATATATATATATACAATTATTTCGATCAGTTAGTTAAGTGCCATACGTGATACACGCTTGGGCGATCATGTTTCGAAAGAGACATGACTGACTGGGCAGAAGATTATACCGCAGTAGGTTGCCATTGCTTTCTGCGGTAGACTGGTTTCCGACCAAGGCTATAGAACTCAATCTGTCCTGCTATTTAACCCATAACTGGAAGGAAGAGACGGATTAATACCTTTCCCAAGGTTATTTGCGCGTAAGTGAATACAATGGATCCAACTGGAATTCGAAATCGGCTCCCCGGTTTCTCGTTCCGAGCCGATTTCCACTGTACCACAACGCACACCCCTATATAATTTCGATACATGGCCTAAAGGGGAGTGAAGTGAGGTTGGTTAACACATTCTATCCTCGACTTAGCTAATCAAATTCACAACCCAATGACTCATTTCTATATGCTCATTCACTACAAAAACTCGTCCATCAGATTATAATGCAAAATATACTATAATACCACATATTCGCAAAAGGACCTAGAAAAAGTGAAAAATCTCATGACTTAAAAATTTAGTTCATATACAATATTTTACAGTCTTTTTTTTTACAAAAATATATATAAACTGCTATAACAGACCATCCTATCACCTCTGACAATTGATTCGCCGAAGAGATTAAGAAGTATCGAAGTAAGAAAGTACGAGGCTATTCGACTTATGACGGAATGCTCCCATTCCGTCTTGCCTTACCATTTATTAAGTCTCTGTTATTTTTCCGTACAATAAACTCTGTTATTTGCTTACCCCTTACGTGTTGTGCAAATCTTTTTTTTTTTTTTCGGAATTTACCTTGTTATTTATATCGTTCTCGTAATATAACATAAATATATATATTATGAAAATGAGGGGTGGAAATATGGCTGAATACCTAAAACAAATTAAATTATATAATAAATCATTCAAACTAAAAATAGCAAATTTTAGTGAGACCCGTTCTCACCGCGAAGCTAAGAGTGGATGTTGTATTCTACCAATAAGCAGAATCAAAACGCATACTCATTAACAAAGAGTAAAAGCATAAAATAATAAATGGAATGAGTAAATCAAAGACTGGCCCAGTCAAGATAGAAAAAACGGTTAAAAACAAACTGGAGTGTTTGGGAATCTCAACGTGGGTCATGAGAAAAGAGAACGCCGGACAACAGGCTAGAAATAACATTTACTCTCGTTAATTAGGTAAACAAAGATAATATATCTTGACTAGTGGAAGGTTCAGTGGAAACTGCCCTATTGTGACGAAATGAGACTTAAAAAAAGGGAACTTAAGTCTGGCCACTTCCACGCGAAGAAAGCTCATTAGATTTTACTTTTCTTGAAATATGTCATTTTCTGTCATATCTGGTCCTCATTTTGAGCTGATGCTCCCTGTTTCTAATCAGATGCGGACAAAAATAGCTTTCATAT
Source organism: Ascarosepion bandense (assembly GCA_037127315.1). Taxonomy (NCBI): domain Eukaryota; kingdom Metazoa; phylum Mollusca; class Cephalopoda; order Sepiida; family Sepiidae; genus Ascarosepion; species Ascarosepion bandense. The sequence goes on along the minus strand of JBBBDQ010001244.1, from coordinate 2,820,514 downwards.
AGCAAGATTCCCGCCATTCGCAACGTCCAAATTACCATTCCTGCTACGGCTAGCAAGGTGAGAAACATCATCCGTTTCATACCCACATTATCAGACGCGTATTCGATATCGATGAAAACGAGATATTCAAGAGCGCTACGAGCCAATGGGTGCACATGAAGACAATGGTAAAAATGAAGACAATGGTAAAATGCGGGCTCAGCCATTTACTCCAAACCAAGACCACACCAATGGCTATCAGCAAATCCTCCCAGCGATTTTGAAGACCACGTCATTAGGATAGCACGTTCCGAATCAATCACCAGGCAAGCGAAAAATTAAGTTACTGAGGTAATACGCCAATGGCGCCTAAAACCCCAAAAAGAGCGATAAGATGAGCCGTATACAGAAAGGTTCCTTCATCGTGACCTTCTCTACTAGTTCAAAATACAATAACTTGCGAATCCGAGAAAGGCCAGTGGACCGAGCAATGACCCTCATGGTTACTTGACACTCTCGTAGGAATCTCCTTTGATTCCGGGTCTTACCTTGGTGCTCATCCCTAGAAACGAGAGGAGTGATGGTAAGGCTAGAGAAGGCGTCCCTAACACTCACCACTAAAACTGATCTTCATTCAACTCACGGCATAGAAACGCCAACCTCGAGTTCTGTCAGTAACTCGACAATTCTCACATACGGGATGTGGCTTCCCTTTGTCTGTTCTATAAATACTTTCATGGCTTCTGCTCCAACGAACTTATGTCACTGGTACCCCTGCAACAGGTGTTCACTCGTGCAACTAGAATGGCAAGAGGGTCTCACCCATTCACAGTTTGATCAACCAAATGCAGGCTACAATTCTACTCCTGCAGCTTCTTTTCCAGCACTTCCCGCCTGTCGAACTCGCTTCCTTATTCTTGCTTTCCTGACGGCTACAACCTCCAGGAATTTAAATGGAATATCAATACTCATCTCTTAACTACTTGACTCTAGTTCTTTCTTCATCACCCTTTCTCTCTACTTTTGCAACTGCCATCACACTTGTATTACCATCCTTCTCTTGCTCCTTTCTAACTGGTTCGTTTTTCTCTTTACTCTCCTCCTATATAATCCTTTACACTTATGCATCAGTGGGTTACCGCCTTGCTCGGGGTTATACGATTAAAAAAAAGAATTCCCAGACACCCAAGACGCGGATGTTGGGTTCAGAAATTTTTGTTGAATTGATGCTTGCCAGAGGAGGAGGAAAAGCAAATGAGAGGGAGTAAACATAACCGGCTAAGGATGAGGAGAAAGACGAATGTAGCACACGCCCCAGCCCTTCCTTCCCGGATAACAGCCGTGGAAACCAAGTTTGGAGCGTCTGTATTTCTGACCAATTCTTCACCTGCTAAAGACCCAAGTGACAAAAAATGATTCTAAAGAACTTAACCACTCAAGAAGATAAAAATGACACTCGAATCCAAATAAGGAATGCAATGTACATGCGAATCGATGTCAACTTATACTCGGTTAAAACATAAACCAAGTGTATGCAAATATATGCATTTACAATGTTCGCATTAATATACATCACTTTCGATGATAAATTAGTGGAACGGGTATCTCTATTTCTAATGTGAATATAATCTTGCAATCTACTAAAAAGAAAATTTAAAAAATAAAAATGCAGACTCACTGCAGGGTCTCTGAGTGAACATGAATATTATGATGACAAATATTGAGGATTTCTTTACTTGGAATTTGTATTCCTTCCACGGAAAAACGTGTCTGTTGTTGCAAGAAAGAAAAATTATAGTACACAGTCGGGTACAATTTTGATAATTGTAATCCATACTCTTTGTTTCTAAAAAAATGACAGCAAAATCACTATTCGGCTTTGTTTGAGCAGAAGGTTCTACGTTTCTGAGCAGTATAAGGCATGACAGATTTAATACACATTCATACACACACACACACACACACACACACACACACACATATACATGTGTATATATATATATATATATATAAGCCAATTTATGAGTCTGTGTATGACTGTTACGGATGCACCCTCCATTTTCTAAGCTACGCCATTTAAACTTTCTAGGAAAACATATGTAGAGGGAAGCCAGGTCGACACATACTTTTGAGTTTAAGTTTAGCAATTTTCCCTTTCGCACTGTTGGGCCAATGGAGCCGATTGTTTACATTTGCTCCGTGAAACATCTAAGATATAAGATGGTTTATATCTTACGTCACAGAAATCAAATCAAACGTGTCAAACGCGACTTAAATATTTTTCATAAAAACAAAGAGCCTTTATGATTTCCATCTACTCCTCTCATTGGCATCTTCTACTAATAAAGTATTCTGATTTGCACGGGCAACGACGGGCTATGATGCTAGTATATATATATATATATATACGGTTAGGTGAAACAAGTATTCGAACAGTAAAAATATAGATTTAGAATCATTTATTAAAAAAAACTTTGTCTAAAGCACACAATATATTCGTAAAACAACTATAAATGCAAATAAACAGCAAAAATAAATTATTTGACACGTATATATATTTTGTATGCAAATTATTAAAAACAGAAAGTGAAAAAAGTAATTGTACAGAATATAAATTATGATTTAAATGTCTTTAGTATTTAGTTGGTCCTCCTTCATTTACAGACACAGATCTCAGTTTGTTCCTGAAGTTCTCTACAAGCACCTGGTATGATTTGCTTGGAATTTTAGCCTACACTTCTTCAGCAAAATCTCTCAATTCACGTTAGGTTCTTTAGTCGTCTTTCACGAATCTGAATATTCAGTGTGCTCCAAAGATTCTCTTTCGGATTCATATCCGGCGATTAGCTGGACCATGTCAACACGTTGATGGCATTGTTTTGAATCCATACACGTGTTGCTTTGGCTGTATGTTTTGCATCGTTGTCCTGTTGAAAAACCCAATCTGGTCTAAGTTCTAATTTCTCAACTGATGACTGCAAGCAATCTTCTAAAATCTGAATTTATTTGGCTGCATTCATTGTGGCCTCAATAATTTTCATTTGACCTGTACGATTATATGCAAAGCATCCCCAAACCATAATGCTACCGCCTCCGTGCTTCACAGTGGGGATGGTGTTCTTTTGAGTGAAGGCTGTTCTATCCTTTCTACAAACATGGGTAGCATCGTTGTGGCCATAAAGTTCAATCTTGCTTTCATCAGACCATAAAATATGCTTATAATAGTCATCATGTTCTTGCAAATTAGTTTTGGCAAATTCAAGTCTGGATTTTAAATGGCACTTTTTAACAATAGGGCTTGCGATGAGAGCGAGATTTTAATTGTTGTCGTCGAAGTTCAGAATTTATGGTCCTCTTGCATACGTAAGTTCTTGCATATACTGAATGACTTCTCATGTAGATACGTAAATTCCATCAAAATAGAAGTCACCTGTATACCGTACGTATGTCTACCTTATCAACACTGGTGCAAGCCATACCAGTCTGCACGTTTTTAACACACTTAGGTTATAGCTAATTTTCGATTGTTTATCAAACTGACTGCATTATTCAATAAATAAATCGGAACATTGTGGAACAATGAAAGACGTGAGTGATATTCGGAGATTATTTTCACTTGATATTACTTGGGGCAAAGCGCATTGACACATTGCGGGGCCATGGATAAGGTACGAAGGAGACAGAGTTTAAATACACCGCCCATTATTTATCTAAACTTATTTATAAATGGCACTTTGTCTGTGTGTGTAGGTGTCTGTGTCTGTGTGTCTGTGTGTGTGTGTATCCGTTACTCCGAAACGGCTGAATCGATTTTCATGAAAATTTACACAGTTGTATTATAAGCGCCTCAGAGTGTTTTTAGCTAGGTTTTGTGTCGAGGTACCCCCGATAAATATCGAAAATCGATAATCGAAAAAATCGGAGTGGTCCGAAGGAGTGGTCCGATTTTAATCAAATTTGATACACTCATAGACAAAGACATAAAAATTGATATTCAGAAATTTCAAGGTTCCAGTTCTTACAATAGTGTAGAAAACCGATAATATATATATATATATGTATATTTAAAAGGCAAGATGTTTGTGTGTGTCTGTGTGTGTTTATCTGCCTGTATGTCTGTATTTTTTCAGCCCTTTTATTTTAGTTTTTGCTTCGTGTTTGACTCTAAATAGGTATAATTGTAGTTCTTAGTCTCAGCCATGATACAATTTACTCAGACGGATTTCATTAGCCTTCAAAATTCAGTTCACGATGAAAACAACTCTTATTTGATATCGATACCAGGAAATCACAATTTTTCTTTCAATCTACGGTTTCGCTTTACTTGGAAACAACTAATGCTCTCAATTTTTCGAGCCAACATCCAAAGAGTCTGAGCTGCAGAACCATGGATTAGTTTTAAATCTTCATTACACCCGAGCAACGCCTGGCTATACTGCTAGTCACGGATAAATATCGTCCTGCAAGCTGACTGGACGTCATAAATACATTGTTGCAGGTGCCAAATATTACAGCGACTGTCTTCGGGCGGAGAGAACCCTTCTGCAATGTCTACTGGAAATTGTCGCTCGAGCTTAAGGGCTCGTATCTTCTACGCAAAATTCGGCTTTTTGTCACATCCAGCCTCAGTGAAGAAAACATGTGAATATTACTATGAGGTTTTGTTTGATTCCAACCTTCGCAAGGATGAATTTTGCATGGATATAACCAAATCTGGCGACCTATTTGTTCAGTGAATTTGAGTCAGGTCAAAGAACACTTGGTAATCAATACAAATGATTCACATATGTATGTACGATGTGGCGCAGTGAATATCGACTCGGAACGACAAATAGGGAAACTGAGTTCGAATTCCAGTTGATTTCCTTGCTTTCCCTTACGCACAAATACTCTTAAGAAAGGTATTAATCTGTCTCTTCTCTCCAGTTATGAGTAAAATAATAAAACAGATTGTTCTCTATAGCCTTGGCTGACAACCAGACTACCACAGAAAGCAATAGCAACCTACTGCAGGATGATCTTCTGCCCAGTCAGTCATGTCTCGAAAAAGATATGATCGCCCAAAGCGTGTATCACGTATGGGACTTGACTGACTGACAAATGATTCATTGACTAAATAATTGCTATCATACTGAAGTTCTGTAATAGCATCTTTAAATAATTAGAAAAGTTTGATGTAGATCAGGTCCGTTGGCGACGTGTCGGCATGGAGAGCGTTCGAACCACAGATGAAAGGTTGATCTTGCAGGCAGAGGGATACTGCCCTAGAGGTCATATGTAGAATCAGTACTTTGTTATTATAAAGATCTTTACGGATGCCATTCTTGCGCAAAATTGTCTTGGTTCCGTGTTTGACGATTTAATAATATGGGAGCACACCCGCCATATAGAAGCTTAGTTTGGGTTACGATCTTCAAGCAATGAGAACGCCTTCTCTTCGACTGAGGATTGCTGGAGCATGAAATCTAATTAGGTATTGGATTTGTTCTTCGTTGAATATTGAAATTTGAAAGAATTTGTACTCCATCTAGATAGTCTAGGCGTTGATCACATTAATTTACTGCATAGATAGTATTTTTGGTCTTTAATATTTTCTTCATTCCTTGTTCAGTATATATTTACTTGTCTGAGATATTAGTTCATCAAACATGTCAGCTGGTCACACTAACATTTCTCTTATTAGTATATATATATATATATATAACTTTAATCCAAAAGGAAAAGCAGGTAGATAATCAGAAAAACCCGATCCTAATTAATATTAATTACATTAATATTAAAACTGATCAAGGTGGTGGGCTCAATGTAATTTATATTTAAATTACAGAGCCAATTATAAAATAAAATTAATTCCGATGTTTAAATTCGTTGTATGGTCATTTCTACATGAAATCCCTAAGAGAAATTTCATGTATCATCAGCAACTTCTTTATTATAAAAGTCAATTTACAAAACAAACCGAGATATTAGACCGGCGGAAGTTAAAAAATATACATCACGGAAAAATTAAAGGAATTTCATGTAAAATGGCCATACAACTGATTTGAACATCGGAAATTATTTTATATATATATATTGTACTGGGTTGTGAGAATGTTTGGCGTCAAGATTGTTGTTTGTCTTTTAGGAGATATACTGATGAAAGGTATTTCCGCAAGCAGGTTTCTTTTTATCGTGAACTGCTCGATATTGACGAGGGAATAGAACATTAAAAGAATTAATGCAGAGAATTTTGTCGATGAACTGATCTGCAGATCGGAAACCTAGCCCTGACGAGTGATGACATAACGTTTTCATAACGAAACTTGGAAGTCAGCATGAACCTGCCCAGTTAAGTGACAAACTTTTCTGCATTAATCGTACACACACACAGTTAAGCATCAAAGTATTTTAGAGTAAATATTTTACTGCTGAGTAAAATAATTGTGGTTCTGCTGCCGATGGGCGTTAAACTCAATGCCTACAATATATATATATATCAGAAATACTTTCATTCTGGGTACCATAAAATTGACTATTCTGTATTTCAATGAAGACCATAATAACTGTTATTGTTCACCTCATGATATTTTGGAACGGCTTTTGTTGGAACGGCTATTATTTTTTTTCATAATCGTCTTACTCCAAGCAAGGCAGAACCGCCACTAGTGCGCAGAGGGTGACATAATAGGAGTCTGAAGAGAGTGAACAGATCACAGTAGTTGTCGGAGAATAGGTAAGAGAAGGACGGGTACATTGGTATAAAGAGATCTGCATGAAACCAGTGTGTAAAGTGAGAAGGAGGATGGTCGTCAAGGAGATAAGAGATGACGGTTGACGTTGCCATTAAACTCTTGGAGATTGTATCTATCAGGGAAACAAGAATACGAAATGGAGTTCCACAGGGAGGAATTGCTAGTGAAGAAGCTATAGAGTAGAAGTTGTGGTTACATTTGATTGTTTTCACAGCAAAGGGGTGGAAACTTGTTTGCCAGTCTCATCAAAGAGCTAGGCTCGTCGAAGCAGAATCTGTGAAAGTATTTGTAAGAGAGACAGAGAGAAGCCACATCTCCTCGGTGAGAGAGAGACTGGAGTCGGACGGCCAGGTGGAACAACTACATTGCTGTTTCTTGTTTTAGATCATGTCACTTTCTCACCGGTGCAGTGTGGCTTCCCTGTGTCTTTTCTACATGTGCTTTCATGAATTCTGCTCAGATGAACTTGGCTCACTGGTGCCCATCATACATGGATTTGCTCGAGCCACAAGATAGGCAACTGGGTCCAACTCTTTTGGTGTGGGGCCAATGGGTTGTGAATGCAAGTTCTACTCCATCAGCTTCTTCTCTCGAACTTCCTGCCTGTGCAGTTCACTTCTGTTTACTTGCTTTCTCGACAGCTATAATCAGCAATAGTTCAAATGTGAAGCAGGTGGTCGTCTCCTATCTCACTAACTTGCATCCTCTCTCTTTCTCTCTCTCCCATGCTCCTTTCTTCGTCCGCTTCACTCTCATCGGTGTTCTTGTTCTTCTCCTTACCTCTTCCTGACACCCCTTGTGGCCAGTTAATCTTTCTCATGACTTGGCTACTTAGTAGCCCCCTGCACGACGGTGGTGGTGGGGTGCCTTGCTTGGGGCGATATGATTATAAAAAACACATCTTTACTATTATAATGTGAATATGAAGTAGGGGAACAATTATACATTACAATCAATATATAAACTGATCCCTCACTTTATGGTCACAGTCACCCTTCTATTACCCACTTTCTGACACAACCTATAACCTGTCACTCTTTCTCGAAACTTTCCTCCTATGTAACCTCCTGTTCAACAGTGGCAGTAAAATGCCTTGCTTGGGGTGACACGATTATAAAAAAATAGTGAACAGCAGGGGCGCACGATCAGATATGACTGCAGTGTTTAATGCAGGAGAAGATGTTATATTTGTAAATGTGCATGAGGGACTCAAAAAAGAAAAGCTTCCTGGCCCGACACAAGGACCCGACCTTTTTAGCAGTAGATTTAGTTATCAATTCTATGTATTCGTTTCACTTAAAGTCACTTGTGTGAGTGAGACCGAGGAGGCGCATATATTGCTCTCAGGGTGTCTAGCTTGATCCATGCTGATGGTGGGTAGGAAAGATTGTCTATGGAGGTTAAAGGTTTGCAGCTTTCTTTTCGACGGATTAAAGTTTACGAGCCATTTCTTACCCCAGCCTTCCACTCACTGGAGGTCCTTTTCGAGAGCAGCAGCAAGATCTATTTTGACTGCATCGGCAGATTTCTTAGCGAGGCGGGAAAAAATGGTGGTCAGCGTAGATTCCTACATCTGGAAGATCATCGATGAAGATCAAAAAAGGCGTAGGACCTAGAATAGAGTCTTGAGGGACACCTGCGTTCGTAAGGTAGGATCTGAAAGCCTACCTGTTCAATATGTCCTTCATTAAGCGATTCTATACGAACGATTTGATTAAGTAAAAAACGTCCAGATATTCATTAGAGTAGAAAGACTAAACTATCGACCGGTTCACACTCCACCCACGTCTATTGAACAGGTGAAGAGGTTCATCCCTTGTTTCCTGTTTATGATGTGGTTTCCGGCTTTATCTTTTCCAATGTTTTCACTCTTACGTAGCCCCCTGCATATCAGTGGCGTTACCGCCTTGCTCGGGGTGATATGATTTTAAAAAATGCCATAGCCCTGTAGTATGCGCACAAGGTTAGCCTGTCAGATCCTGTCAAATGCTTTGGCAATATCCAGGGCAACAGCTTGAGCTTCGCCGTTCTTTTCAAGTGTCTGGTATATGTACTCTGTGATGGCCGTTAGAATCCCAGCAAACATGGCGAAGCGGAAGACATACTGTCTGTCGGTGAACAGGCAGTGGGCTATGAGATGTTGAACCACTTTGTGGTGCAGTGGATATCGGCACAAGAAATCTGAGAGATGAGTTCGAATTCCAGTTCAATACGTTGCATTCAATTACACGCAAATGCCCTTGGGAAAGTTAATTATCCGTCACTTTCCCCGTTAGCAATGGGTTAAATATCAAAACATATTGGTTTCTTGTTATGAGACCTACCCTTTTGGGGGTATAATGAACCCTTCCTATTATTATGAATACCAGGAGAATATGCCTGTCGGGGTGGAGTTAAGTTTAGTTGGGTTGAGTCACCCCGGTCTAATCCTTGGTAGTCAGACTGACATTTAACACTCTTGTATTTGTTTACCACTTAATATATATGTTTCACTATTTCCCGAGTTCGAGTTTTTTTCCGAACCTATTCTGTGTCCACAACTGTTATATATCCTTGGTTGGGAACCAGTTTACTTCAACCGGAGGATAAAGTGTTTTGTGTGTTTTTACAAAAGCACTGACGCCCCCTCATCAATGGCAAGGGATTGTTGATTGATGGTTTATGCTCTACTGTGGTTTAGCTTTTGTCATAAACTCCTTTTAAATATTTTCAAAAATATAAACATTGAAATATTTTCTGATCTGGTCAAGAACACATGGCCTAGTACAGGGGTTTTCAAACTTTTTTTTACTTACGGACTCTTTTAAATTTCAAGTTTTAGTCTAGGGACCCACTATAAACGCTTAGGAAATTTATACATAAATCTTTACTAAAAATAGCTTATAGTTTTTTATTAACGTAGTAAAAACTGGTTTTAAGCTTCCTTTAGACGTAAGTGTTCAAATAAAATAAATTAATATTGCATGTTGATGCAAAATGTAACAAAATTAAATTTTGTTTTAATTAAAAATTGAAATTCCGTGTAAATGAAAACAGTAATAGTTCTTTACAAATAGTTTTATTGTCAATTACACACAGGATTTTTTAAAACACACTTATTCAGAAGGATGTGCTTGTTTAGCTTTACACAAATTGTCGATTATTGGCGATATTGCTGATAAACTTACACGTAGTTCACTTTACCACCATAGACAATCGCCTCTACCTTCCATTAGCATGGGACAGGCTAGCCTCCCAGAGAGTAAAATACTACGCCTCCTTGGCCTTACACTTTCGGCGGACTTCAAATGGAATGACTATATCGAATCCATTGCCAAATCTGCTGCTATGAAAGTCGGTTCTCTGTGCAGGGCCCGGAAGTTTTTCCCACGTGAATCTATTCTGCACATATACAAATCTACCATCCACTCGTGTATTGAATATTGCTGCCATATCTGGTCGGGTGCCCCTGCTGCTCTCCTTGGGCTTCTTGACAAAATACAGAGGAGAATCTGTAACGTGGTTGATACTGACTTGGCAGACCGGCTGCAACCACTATCTTTTGTCCCTTTTAACTATTTTTCTTTTGATATCTCTCCCAAACCTTGCCATCCTCTTGACCAAGACCACCAAGAAAGCCTCGTGCCGATTTCCCCTGTCCCTTTTCCCTTCTCTCTGTCCTGTGAGTATCAGATTCTCAAGGTCCTCATTCCTTAATAACTGTCCCATAAATTTCACCTATTTCTTCCTGACGTTAAGTATAAGTTTCCTTTTCGTTTACAACCTCTTCAAATATTCGGGTATATAGAAATAATTATTTTCAGCCTCAAGGAAATATCTTTTGTTTTGACACTTAAATTGTATTCGAGATCTCTTAAAAAATTATCGGTGTTGTTGCTATAGTAATGAGGTAAAGTACGCTGAGAGAAGTCATCTGGCACAGGTTGACTTTGAATATTGGCGCATATACACACTCATAAGTGAGCGAGAACGTTACATCTTAACGCTTTCCCGCACTTTTTTATTTATATATAGTCTTTGGAACGGAAGTGTGTAGAGTGTATTTGTCTCATCCTAACAATGAGGTTGCATCAAAGCTGCTGCTTTTGGTCAAGTACAATAATTCCCAGGTTTGACAACCTTATATCAGGGTATATTAAAGGTAAGACTGAAAAAGACAACATGTGCATTGCCTATCTTGCATAAATGGTAAGCAAAATATGGATTAGGAGTGATAGAGAATTATGGATTAGGAGAAATAGATTTCTAAGATCTATAAAAACATGAAATTCTGAAAAGCGATACACGCCCACCGCCGAAAAAGAAACGACACCAAGAAGAAGAAGAAGAAGAAGAAGAAGAAGAAGAAGAAGAAGAAGAAGAAGAAGAAGTATCCTAACTGAGTGATAGAAACTTAAAGTAAAATTTAATTAACGATAGATGTAAGGCAAGCGAAACCAGTTGATGTATGTAGTGACGTTTTCTCAAATAAAGATTTCATTCTGGAATTTGAAATAATAACATCATAATTTATTCAGATATTCGGGAATTTTTGGTAACCAAATATTTGCTTCAAAGGCATATATCATTTTGATTCAAACATAAATAAAAAATATATCGATTCGAGATTGTTTGCCAAATAAAATTAGACGCCCAAAATATAGTTATAACCAATATATTTAAACAAAATAAAGATCGATATTTTAAGTTGATTCTTACATGATATATTGCACTCATAAATATATCAGTAATATTAACCAAAATGCCAAATTTATTATAACATGTGTTCAAATCTGGAAAGGTTTCTGTTTCTTTTTTTTTTTTCAGAAACAAATGCGAAAAGAATTAATGTTTTCGAACAGTAAAATTCTCTGATCAGGATGTCAAAATAGCTTTATCATAGCTTTATCATGCGATAATAAATAAAAATAATAACCCAGCACAGTAGAACTAATATTAGACAAAACTTTTTTTGTAAAAGAGTCACAAAGTATTGGAATGCACTACCATCACACATAAAATTGGCAAAAACTCTTACGGAATTTAAAAGCCTTATTGAAAAGGATAAGACACTATTAAAATTAAAATATGAGTTTGATTAGAGATGGAAATAATTTATTTTCACTCCATCTCGGCCATGCCACCACGCTAAGAGAGGGGAGAGGGGATTTAAGAAGGGACACACGAGAGGCCGTGAGGCTTAGAAGTCCTAATCTACCTAACCTAAACTAACCTAAGTAACATAAATGTATTTAATTTTTATCACCTGAAATAACCCTTCCTGACTTCTATAAGCATGGCTGATATTAAATATCATGAGAGACGCGTTGCGCCTTCTCAGGCTTAAATTCTTGCCTGTCATGAATCGTACCGAATCCGTTTCGAGGTCAGAAGCTAAAAAAATTGGTTGATTTTTGACTTCCAGAATCTTTCTTTCATATTTACAAGTCTACCATTCGTCTATGCTTTGTATAATTCTAGAATATGCGGTTAGGTGCTCCTGCTCTATACGCAGAGATTCTCGATAAAATCCAATGATGATTCTTCAATATTCAGTTAGTTAAGTGCTATACGTGAAACACGCTTGGGCGATCATGTCTCGAAAGAGACAGGACACAGGACTAACTGGGCAGAAGATTATTCCGCAGTAGGTTGCCATTACTTTCTCCGCTAGACTGTTTGCCAACCAACGCTATAGAACCCAATCTGTCCTGTTATTTAACTCATAGCTAAAATCAGTAAAGATGTATTATATTGCTACGTAGTAATTAGTGGGGGATCAGTTCATTACTTCATAACAATAGAAAACCAATCCCCTATTTTATGACCAGTAGAAGCCTTAATCATGATTCCAACTATTATATTCAGTCAGTCATTTAAGTACCACACGTGATAAACACTTTATGCGATCACATCTCAAAAGAGACATGACTGACTAGGCAGAAGATTTTCCCGCAGTAGGTTGCCATTGCTTTCTGTGGTTGACTGTTTGCTAGCCAAGGCTATAGAATCCAATCTGTTCCTGTTATTTGACTCATAGCTAGAGCCAGAAAAGATGTATTATATTACTACGTAGTAATTAGTGGGAGATCAGTTTATTACTTTATAACAATAGAAAACCAATCCTCCACTCTATGACCAGCAGAGGCCTTAATCATGATTCCAACGAATATATTCAGTCACTCAGTTAAGTGTCATACGTGAAACACGCTTGGACGATCATGTCTCGAAGAAGACAGGACTGACTGGGCAGAAGATTATCCTGCAGTAGATTGTCATTGCATTCTGCGGTAGACTGGTTGGCAGCCAAGGCTAGAGAACCCAATCTCTCCTATTATTTAACCTATAACTTTCCCAAAGGTATTTGCGCGTCAATATTGTTCGTCCAAAAAATGGCGTCTCTCTTTCTACTTTACTACAGCCTTAATGCAACATACTTGTGTATTTGTACAAATACGTCCATGGAAACTATTTGAAAGAACTCTTCGAAAATGTACCTCGTCTTCGAGAAGTTAATTGGTGATATGGTCTCCTGAATTCACAATATATCTGGCTAGATGTACACTATCGTCCATAATTATTAGGCCTTCCCAGTTTAAAAAAATGATAAATTTCATACTATTTTTAGTTTTTATTGCCAAGTGGATAATTCTAAATGAAAATAGAATGGTTCTTTTGTTATTATTACATTTCAAAATTTTACAAGGCAGCCAGGAAGCCTTTGCTTTGGCCAGCCAATAAGAAGAAGAGACTAGCATTGAGAAGAGAGCACAAAACTGGACACAAGATGAGTTCATTTGATAGACAACTTATCGTGCAGTATTAACAAAGAACCATTTTATTTTCATTTAGAATTATCCACTTGGCAATACATAATAAAAATAGTATGAAATAAAATCATTTTCTTTATAAAACTGGGGTATCCTAATAATTACGATGGCGTAAGTGTAAGTTATCTGCTAACACTTTCTTTCCGAACACTTCTCGCGAGTGGAACTTTATTCGGGTCCATTCTTTCCAGCCGACTTTGATCATGAAAAATCCAAATGCAATGTCCTGTTACTCTTTCATAGTTCTCGCTGATAATATTGTGTCTCATCTTTCTTATTCTTTCACATTCTGTAACTCATTGTGTCATAGTGGCTTTCTTGCCTTGTGAAGTGGTATAATTAAATAAAAAATATCAATCAACATTGAAAAAAAGGAAACAAACGATAATCAAAATCTGCAACAGAAATTAAATCATGCGAAATGCTAAATAAAACTTGTAATCCATGGTCCTGGAGCTCAGACTCTTTGGACGTTGGCACGAAAGACTAAATCATGAAAGTCTTCATGATTTGAATAATCTCCTTGTATATTTATTTGTATGCCGCGTCCCTTTCTGGACATAGATGATTATGGCCTTCCACATCTCCCTATCAATGTTAGCTCTTATTAATCTTTTTCCTGTTATAACACTCAATCCCCGCACTACCACTCATCTACTCAAGTTCATCAAGTATGTCATGCATTGGTTTCCATTGTCTGTCTTCAAGTCTATGCGTCCTGCAAGCATCAGGTTCTTCAACTCCTTCTTCATAATTAAACGTCACAAAATCTGCATCTATCTTTTCCGGATGTTAAGTAACAATTTCCTTCTTTTGTCTATCCTCTAAGAAACCTACTCGTTGCTCAGGTGTTCCGTCCATGGTATCTTCAGCATACTTCTGCATCATCACTTATGGTTGCTTCAAGTCTTTCCTATATCTTTGATGAGATTGCAATAGCTGTCATATTGAAGGACAGATATAACACAACAATCCAGTACTCGCCTCTTTGTTTCAAGCGAAATCTTCCCGTCTCTTAATCAGTCAGTTAAGTGCCATACGTGAAACACGCTTGGGCGATCATTTCTCGAAAGAGACATGACTGACTGGGCAGAAGATTATCCCGCAGTAGGTTGCCATTGCTTTCTGTGGTAGACTGGTTGCCAGCCAAGGCTATAGAACCCAATCTGTCCTGTTATTTAACTCATAACTGGAAGGAAGAGAAGGATTAATACCTTTCCCAAGGGTATTTGCGCGTAAATGAATGCAATGAAATCAAAATTCGTATTTTAACGATTTTAAAAATTTGTTTTTTCTAATTGCTTCACAATAAGCAAGGCAGTCCTGAAGGGAACAATTTACCGGGGATATCGAAGAAAGGACAAGAAAAAGTTGAGAACCAAGAACATAGATATTGGCAATTGACGTTGCAATTTAACTTTTGGAGAGGGTGCCTATGAGAGAAGCAAGTATATGGAAGGGAGTTCCAAAAGCGATAAGCGCGAGAAAGGAACTTGATAAAGTAGAAGTGGTGGTTACGTTGGGACTATTGAGGATAAAAAGGGAGGGACCTACTTGTCAGTAGAGTAGCACGCGGAAATTCATGTGGTCTGGGCACCAAGAAAGACGATCGTCGAAGATTAAGGCTTGATAATATTTGTAGAAAAGACAGAGGGAAGTTATATCCAGTCGGTGAGAAAGTGATTGAAGTCGAGTTGCCTATATCGGGATAGATTAAATTGTAAATCCTCCTTTGGATATTATCGAGAAGCTAGAGTTATAGAGGAGCACACGACCAGATATAGCAGCAGTATTCAATGCAAGAATGAATGGTAGATTTATAAATGTGAAAAACTAAATTCTGACGAAAAAAATCTCCTTGCTCGAAACAGTGACCTAAAATATTTAGCAGTAGATATAGCTATTTATCCATTGTAGTCGTTCCACCTGAGGTCTTTTAAGAGAACCAGGGAAAGAAGAACAATGTATAGCGCTTGCAATTTAGACAATTTGTGCGAATTAGATGCTATCCATATCATCGATATAAGAGTCTCGATATTATGAGGTTATTTGAGTACAAGAACCGTGCTTTTGGGTAATTTTTCTTGAAAAAGCTGAGAGATAATTTCTAGAATATCAACCTTTAATAGTTATATGAAGCCATAAATATATTTTTAGATTATATGAAAATTTTGGAAATCATAATGACTTGCTGTCACAAGTATTATCAGGTCGATGCAAAAGTTTTTGCCGATTTAAAATTTCATCTTGAAAATGAAAAACTGTGTGATTTGAAAACCTTTATTGATAACAATAACAACATTTTCTTTCTATAACTTAATTCCATCTGTCAAAAAACTTATAAATGCTTCGCTTGTAAACTTCTTTAGGTATTGAAGTGAAATATGAATCTAACTCATGTTCAATCTCCTCTCGTGATGTTAACCTAAGGCCATCTAAATGATTTTGTAATCCTCGAAATAAGTGATAATCCGAGGGAGCTAGATCAGGAGATTATGCAGGATGGGGCAAGATGGCGCTTCACATCACCTGTAACAAAACTACCCAAAAATGGTGTCTGGAGGTGTCGTGAAAGCAAAAGATTCGCAGCAAGAAATATGTTGTTTCAGGTTCTCTAGAGACGGTTCCTGCGGGACCCATTTTCCGAATACCGAAATCTTCCCCATTCTTTTCAGTTGGCATGACGCAGTTGTGTGGGGCACATTAAATTGGTGTGAAACTTCTCTTGAGGTTAACGTAGGGCTTTGTGTAACAGCGGCATTCAGCACATCTGAATCAAGTGTTTTTGGGCGACCACCTCTAGCCTCATCCTTCAAGCAGACATTTCCTTTTCGAAAACGGGAAAACCACCACCTACAACTCATTCTTTCACTGCATCAATTCCATAAGCATCCTGAATAGATCGTGCTGCTGCATTTGCATTGGAACCTCTGTGGAACCCATAGAGTAGAGCATGCCTAATGTGTTCTTTAGACGGAAAGAACATGGATGAGAATATTGCAGAAAAATTTGAATAATGCTTTAATAATCTGAAAGAAAAAGTTATAAATTAATTGTGGTGATATGTTTAAGTGATAACAATATGCATAAAATAAAGCACAATGACTTAAAATGCCCCTTTTACAAACCGGCAAAAACTTTTGCACCAACCTGCTACAATTCTAAACATATTTTTAAATGGAAATTTGTCTGTGTGTGTGTATCCGTTACCTATAGACACCGAAACGGCTGAACCGATTTTCTTGAAAATTTACACAGTTGTACTATAAGCATCTGCGAGTGTTCTTAGATAGGTTTTGTTTCCATGTACTCCCGATAAATATCGAAAATTGATAATCGAATAAATGGGGTTATAAAAGAAGTGGTCCGATTTTAATCAAACTTTATACACTCATAGACAAAGACATAAGAAACGATATTCAGAAGTTTCATAGTTTTCTTTTTTGCTTTGGTTTTGGTTCTAAGTAGGTATAGTTGTAGTTCTTAGTCTCAGCCATGATACCATTTACTTAGAGGACTTATTTAGCTCTCAAAATTCTGTTTACAACAAAAGAAATCTATTTGATATCGATACCAGGAAATCAAAATTTGACTGACATCCATTCATCTTTCGTTCAATCTACGGTTTCGCTTTAACTGGAAACAACGTTCAAAGAGTCTGAGCTCCAGGACCATGGATTAGTTTTAAAGCTTTCATTACACCCGAGCTATACTGCTAGTTAATAATACATGGGGAGAGGTGATGTGAATTCATACCTTTCTCTAAAGGATAGGTGCGTAAGTGAATATCATAACCCCAACGAAAATTGGAACTCGGCTCTCCAATTTCTATTGGCGAGATATTATCCATTACAGCACCCTCAAATCCGTGTTTACGATGTCTGGTATTCCCAAGCACTGACCAATCTATATCCTGTTTAGAGTTGAAATTGCTTAACTTCGGTGGCTGTAAAGGATACCAGTGTTTCAACGTGATATGACAGTAAGATAAATAAGGATTGTCCTCATTAAAACCTACCGGCTTAATTCGTAGAACCATTGTAACGTCTTCCTTGAGAAAATGATGCATAGCGCTTGCAAAAAGCAGTTCAAACTGGTTGCCATTCATCTCATCGACATGAGAGTCTTGAAGCTACTTGAGGACAGGAATCGAGTTTTTGGCAAATCTTTTTGGCTTTCTATTCCTAGCACAACCTATTTTGATTTTCAATTTCCTTACATAGCATTTTATGAAAGAATCAAAAAAGGAATTTTTACATTTACGCCTGTAATAACATTTATGATTAAATTATATTGATCACTTGATACATTCACTGATAATGTTTGATAGGAAGGATGGAAAGAAAGGAAAATATCTCAGGATTATGATATCTCGCAATTGAAGTAGATAGACTTAACTATCGCCCGGTTCACGCTCCACCCACGTCTTTTGAACAGGTGAAGAGGCTCATCCCTTGTTTCCTGTTTAGGATGTGGTTCCCGGCTTTTTTTTCCAATCATTCTACTCTTAAATAGCCCCATGCGCATCAGTGGCGTCACCGCCTTGCTTGGGGTGATATGATAAAAAAAAAGAAAAAAAGAAAAGAACTACATAACAAAATGGTTACGTGCGCGTCACGGTGAGTCAGTGTGTATGTGCCGAGACATGTAAGAGTTGAATGTTTCTGTCTTCGTGTTTAGTACTCACATCACTATTATCGCGATCTCCGCTTAGAAGAACCTGCAGTTCAAGGTTATCCAAGGATCCACACAGGATTGCATGACGAACGAAATGATTTGCTTTGTCAAATAAAATGGGCTCCGAGTTAGAATAATGGATAAAAATTGTTTCTTTGCTAACGTTTCCGATTACAGAGGTAATTTCGTGATTTTTCTGACACTATCCGTTAAAGCAATAATCATATATATATATATATATATTAAAAAACAAAATATGTTTCTGTACGTGGTTGGGCATATAAAAGAGAGATTCTACGTGCGTAGAGGAGTAAACAATTATAAATTCCCAACATTTATATATAGAAAAAAGCTTGTAAAAATGAGTAAAGGAAAAACGTGAATGCAACAAAAGGAAAATTATTAATTATTTGATTGTAATATGGTTGATGTTAGATACATGAGAGATAGTAACACTGAGGTCAAAAGTAGATCAAATATGGATCGGAAACCGACAGATGGATAAGATAAATTATTAGTATAGTATATACAGTCTTTCTCGTAACCTTTTTTATTTATAGGTGTGTGTAATAAGTATCCAGGAAATTTAATTGGAAAAATAAAAAAAAACTTACCTCACCTGATATTTTTTTTTCTCACAGCGCTAAGGCAATAATTTTATTATCACGGTCTGAAAAAGGAGGCAAAATTTCAGTTGACGCATGTGCTGAAGTTCTGCTCGTGTTTACTGTTTGCTTGATAGTGAGATTATCACATTTTCTGTGTGTAGAGGATATAGGTGGGATCAATTCTCATTGGTTAGAAGAATAAATTGAGGATAAGTATAACTGTAGAAATTATTTTATTATAATTATTTTACACAATAATTAATTTTTATTCATGCATTTGTTATGGACACAACACGCAACATGATTGTTCAAGTTTCATTTGAATCTCTCAGCTTGCATTATATTAGACTAATAAACCCTTCCATATATATATATATATATACTAGCAGTATTGCCCAGTGTTGCTCGGGTGCAATGAAAGCTTTACAACTAATCCATGGTCCTGGAGCTCAGACTATTTGGACTTTGGTACGAAAGACTAAAAAGCAATAGTTGTTTCCAGTTAAAGCAAAAACATAGACTAAAAGAAAAATGAATGGATACAAGTCAAATTTTGATTTCCTGGTATCGATATAAACTTTTCTGCACCATTGTAAGAACTGCAACCTTGAAATTTCTGAATATCGTTTCATATGTCTTAGTCTGTGAGTGTATCAAATTTTATTAAAATCGGGCAACTCCTTCTATAACCTGATTTATTCGATTACCGATTTTCGATATTTATCGGGGGTACCTCGACATAAAACCTAGCTACGAACACTCGCAGGCGCTTAGAGTACAACACTGTAAATTTTCAAGAAAATCAGTTCAGCCGTTTCGGAATCTATAGGTAATATATATATATATATATATATATATATATATATATATATATATATATGTGTGTGTGTGTGTGTGTGTGTGTGTGTGTGTTGTAATAGTTGTTACAATGGTTTATAAAAGCATAGTATCACTACACGAAAATTCTCGTGTTTCAGAGCCCAATCGCTCTTCTTCGGGTGATTTGTGGAATTGAAAATAAATGGTGAAAACGATTTATTTTTGAGAATGTGATATATACGTGATGTGGGGGATGGGAATTTAGTATGTCTAAGCTGGTCCGTTGGCAGTTTGTAATCACAGAGATACAACTTTGGGTTAGGAGGTGGGGCGAGGTAGTTATGGTTGGAAAGGTCACTTTTTAGTTTTGTCTGGATAATTCTTATAGTGAGATGTTAGATTTTTTAAAATGGGTAGACATTTTTTATTTGATTACTACCTATGAGCGGATGAAATAGAGTGACTTTTTAGTGTTGTATGGGGCGCTGGCCACAGAAACGGAATCAGCTAAGTAGTGTGTAACAACTCATCAACCGAATCGACCGGCTCCCAAAATGGATTGCGCTGCAGCGAAGAACCAATGCCGGACAGTCAAAGCGAGAGGCGTGCGCCTAAAACTGCGCACCCCTAACTGATGCCGCGAGGAGTAGGAGGGCACCGCTGTGAGCATTGAAACCTAGAGCGCTAGCCCGGGTGAAGCCGACCGCGGGTGCAGATCTCGGTGGTAGTAGCAAATATTCGAACGAGACCTTCGAAGACTGAAGTGGAGAAGGGTTCCGTGACAACGGCGGTCGAGCACGGGTCAGTCGGTCCTAAGATGCGGGTGAAAGTCTTCCCGAAAGGCGCCGGATCCGTAAGTCTCGTATTACAAGCGACAATCAATTGGGGCGTGGCGCTTCCTGGTAGTAGTAGTAGTAGTTAGTAGTAGTAGGGGTCAACGTGCGGTCTGGTACCGCCACAACAAGTTCTGCCTGTCTCCCCATGTCACGTCTAAGCTACGCTTAGAAAATCACCTTCCTCAAGGTTTGGGCGTTGGGCGCAGGGTGAATAACCCTGACCAATAAAAAAAAGCAAAAACGCTACCCTATACACTCTTGGATGTAACGGAAAAAGTTTTCTATGATAAAATCGAAAAATATTTCGTGTGAAGCCTTTTATTCTTTAAGATTATGTTTGGAGTGGTGCAATTACAAATACATTAAAATAGATTCAAGCTTCTCAAGCCAAACTGAAGGCTCATAAAGCTTTTCTAACTAATCCAACAAATTAAGAAATGTTCAACATAATAACTCGGTCACAACTAGAATTTGAAATTTTTTATCATAACTTTTCAAAGTGAACCTCGCTGCCGCACTTGAAAGGGACCTCCAATCCGTAGTGACCTGGGGTAGGAAATGGTTGGTAAATTTCAATGCCTCCAAAACAAAGCTGTTATCAACTAACCACCATAGACAATCGCATCTACCTCCCATTAGCATGGGACAGGCTAGCCTCCCAGAGAGTAAAATACTACGCCTCCTTGGCCTTACACTCTCGGCGGACCTCAAATGGAATGACTATATTGAATCCATTGCCAAATCTGCTGCTATGAAAGTGGGCTCCCTGTGCAGGGCCCGGAAATTTTTCCCACCTGAAACTATTCTGCACATATACAAATCTACCATCCGCCCGTGTATTGAATATTGCTGCCATATCTGGTCGGGGCCCCTGCTGCTCTCCTTGGGCTTCTTGACACAATACAAAGGAGGATCTGTAACGTGGTTGATACTGACTTGGCAGACCGGCTGCAGCCGCTCTCACACCGGCGTGATGTAGCTTCCCTGTGCCTCTTCTACAAGTACTTTCATGGCTTCTGCTCCGATGAGCTTAGATCACTGGTGCCGCCTAAGCACGAATTTACACGAGATACTAGATTAGCAACTAGGTCCCACCCTTTTACAGTTAAACAAATAAGATGTAACCGTAAATTCTACTCCGACATCTTCTTTTCTCGCGCTTCCCGCCTGTGGAACTCCCTTCCACAAGTCTGCTTTGCCGACAGTTACAATCTCCAGGTGTTTAAATGTAGGGTCAATAGACACCTCCTATCACACTAACTCCCAACTATTCTCACAACACTCTCATCTACCCAACCCTCATTCTCGGTATCCTTACCCGCCTATCACCCACCCTCTGTTATTTCCTATATTTAATCAGCCTTTCTCCACTCTACGTAGCCCCCTGCACAGTAGTGGCAGTGACATGCCTTGCTCGGGGTCAAACGCTTATAAAAAAAAAATACTTTATTACCTTAAAAGTATCGTCATGCGATTAACTGATTTTCTATCCGTTTATTTTGAACGCAAAACTCTAAAATGCGTCTTAAAATTAAAGTTGTGTGCTCAAAATAAAGAAAATCATTTAATCTTTAACGTTTTTTTTTTATTTTTATTTTTTTTAATCATTTCACCCCGAGCAAGGCAGAAATGCCACTGATGTGCGGGGGCTACATAACTGTAAAAAGATTAATTAGAAAAAAGTGAGGAGTACAAACTAGTTAGAAAGGAGCAATAGAAAGCTGAGAAAGCAGGTGCGATGACAGATACATAGGTGGAGAGAAAGGGAAGGATATACAGGGGTGGGGATAGAGCTAGAGTCAAGTGGTTAATAGATGAGTATTGACATTGCATTTAAATTTCTGGAGGTTGTAGCCGTCAGGGAAGCAAGAATACGGGAGCGAGTTCCACAGGCGGGAAGTGCAAGAGAAGAAGCTGCAAGAGTAGAATTGTCGTCTGCATTTGGTTAACCTGACTGTGAATGGGTGGGACCCAGGTGCCAGTCTGGTTACACGAGTAAACACCTGTTGAGGAGGCACCGGTGACTTAAGTTCGTCCGAGCAGAAGCCATGAAAGTATTGGCACCGAAAGGTTCGAGTTATGGTAATTTTAATATTTAAAAGATCTACATGTTAAATCTTTTTCTATATTATTAATGCAACAACTAACTGGTCTAATTTGATTCTGTCCAATAACTGTTTAATAATAATAATAATAATAATAATAATAATAATAATAATAATAATGGAACAAAACAACACATTGAAAGGATCCCTGGAAACCCCAGCTTAAGAGATATATAAAAAATGTTTTTTTAACGACAGTACACACACTAAAGAGACAGAGGAATGCAGCGGATAACATATTGAAAAGGCTTGAGCAGGTGGATGACAGAAGGGGAACTGAGAGACGTTACAGGAGAAAGCGTGCTAAGAGCCACCAAGGATAGGGAGACGTGGAAGGCCATGATCGCCTACATCCTGAAAGGACAAGGTACATAAAAGAAGAAGAAAAAGATACACAATAAGGAGACTTTGTCTATGTAAAACTAGGGATGTTCGGGAGATATAAAAAAAACATGAAATGGAGCCAAAGCAACACATCACGACCTGCCTTAGGTCTTCCTGTAGATTGGTAGGTAATGCGACCATAGCAGGAATCAAATTATGATGTAAAATGACACAATGATAACAAATAGAAATCGAAAATCTCACCATTCTATGGAATTACACCATCTATACAGACAGGATAGTTTAAGAAAATAGGCCGGATCTTCTTCTTCTTCTTCTTCTTCTTCTTCTTCTTCTTCTTCTTCTTCTTCTTCTTCTTCTTCTTCTTCTTCTATGTGCTCTGTCTATTCTAGGCGATCATGGCTTTCCACGTCTGCTATCCCTGGTGGCTCTTAGTACGCCTTTTCCTGTTACATAATGCAACCATCGTTCCATCATCCATCTGATTAGGTCCTACAAATATGTTATCCGCTGCTTTCCTCTGTCTCTTTTTCCCTCTATCTGGCCTGTTAGTATCTGCTACTCCAAGCCCACTTTCCTCATTGCATGTCACAGGAACTTCAGCTGTCTCTTCCTTTATGCTGAGTATTAATTTCCTTTTCGTTTCCATCCTTTCCAAAACCTCATTATTGCTAACATGCTAGATCCATGATACTCGCAGCATCCTTCAGTATAATCACATTTCAGTTGCTTCAAGTTTTTCTTTCATCTTTGATGCTATTGTTCAGCATTCACTGCCATATTGAAGGACGGCCAGCACGTAGCAATCCAGTACTCTCTTCTTTGTTTCTAGCGAGATTGTCCTGTTTCTTAATTCTTTACTCAACTTCTGGAATGCTTTATTGGCCATGACAATTCGCCTTCGGATCTCGGTGTCGCACTTTCCGTCTTAAGTTATAATATTTCCAGGTATTTAAATTTTTGTACCTGCTTGATTCTGGTATCCCCGTCCTGTATTTGGCATATTGAGCTGCCGTATTTACTGGTCATACATTCGGTTTTCTTGCAGTATATTTGTAGTCCTTTCTTGTCACTCTCTTCAGCTACCTTCTGCAGGAGGTCTTGCAGTTTCCTTTCTGTGTCTGCAATCAGCACTGTATCATCTGCGTATCTTAGGTTGTTTAAACTGTGGCCTCTGCTGACGAATACAGGCATAACTTCTTGGGTCCTCAAAAGATACTCACTATACAAGTTGAACAGTTCCGGTGAAAAGGCACATCCTTGTCTTACGCTCCTTTCTATCTTTGTATACCTGCTGAATTCGTTACCTGTCCGTATGCAAGCGGTTTGCTGCCAGTAAATATTCTTGATTACTCTTAAGTCTTTCCCAAATATGTGAAGGCAGCCAAGCATCTCCATCAATTCTTTGTGGAGTATTTTCTCAAACACGTTCGCACAATAAAAAAAAACACAGGTATAAGTCCTTCTCTTTGTAATGCTATTTCAGAGTGCATCCTAATTAGCCGGACATTATTGTTCAAAACCAAAAGAAAAATTGCTTGACCAGCGGATTGTAACATAGCAGCCGAGGAATTCAAAAAACTCTCAAAGTATACAGACAAAGAAATTGACATAGAAAAAATATGGAAATTGAAAATAAGTCTCGTAACAGTAAAAGTAGGTGCACTTGGAATGATACAAAATGGAACAAAACAGCACATTGAAAGAATACTTGGAAACCCCAGCTTAAAAGATATGCAAACAAATGTCTTGTTAAGTACAGACCACACAAGAAGGAGAAATTTGTCTATGTAACGTCAGGGATTCTAGGGGAGATAGAAAAAACATGAAAACAACATATCACGACATGCCTTAGGTCTTTCCGCAGACTTGGTAGGTAGTGCGACTATGGAAGAAATCAAATTATGATGAAAAATTATATTATATATATATATATATATATATATATATATATATATATATTAGTGCTATGAGAGTTTGTAAAGTGAAGAAGAAGAAATAATTTGTTTTGATTCTTAAAAAGTTCACCAAGGATATATGTTCTGTAATATGGCATATAATTCTTTTTTAGAGCAAGAAACATTGGATAACTTCCCCAAATATTAAAAATATACTTTATCCAAAGGAAATGAGGTTATAGAGAAGGATACTGAAAATTCTATGGCAGGAACATTTGGACAATGACAAAGTTTTAAGATAAATGAAAAGAAAAAAGACATTTGAAGTTTGAATCAAGCAAACAAAAATAAGAGATATACGACTAGGTCTTGAAAGTTATTACAATGCATTTAGTAAAATAAAGGAAGGTAAGGAAGTTTTTGGGTATTATCTATTTATTATACATGAATATTTCGAGATCACAATCTCATCTTCAGAATGGTAGGAGAGCTTGTGTACGAGTTCCTCGGTGAACCGTCAATCACACATAGAGTAGCGGCCATAATATAAGGAACGGAAACAACAAAGACATAAATATGTGTATTACTTAAAAAGTAATGCATAAAGATTACGGTGTAATGCATAAATAACATACAAAATTACGAACATTTACATAATAGTTATTTTTTAAATAAGGTTTAAAAGAAACAAAGGAAATAAGCTACTGGACAAAAGTTAAGGAACGATGTTAACAATTTGCATAAACTTTTAATTTCCATTGTTAAAAACCTGCATGGAGCTTGTCAGCAATAAGTAAAAGTTTATTTATCATTAGGACTTTATTTTTAAGCAATATGGCAAATTCTAAAACGCTCTCTTTTGGAGAAAAAAAAACTCATTATCGCTAACTATAAAAGAAAAAGTCAATTTCAAAATGTTCTGATATTGTTCATAGGTCTTAAAGTGTCGTTCATCGTGTAATTAGCAGGTATAAAACCGATATAACATTAGGTGCAAAACAAAAAACCGGCTGACCCCCAAAAAATCGCAAAGAAAAGATTGAAAAATTGTTAGAATACCGTTTCGAAACTGCTACGTCAAATGCCCGTAAATTTAATGGAGACACAGATAATAAGATCTCAAGGAAACGGTTGTTCTCAGGTTTAAAAAATGCAGGATTGCATGCCCGTATTCCAGCTTCGAAGCCTCTCATTTCAAAGCGAAGTCAAAGGGCACGCCTGAGGTATGCGAGAAAACATTTTCTTTAGACTGACGCACAATGAGATACAGTAAATTTCAGTGACGAATCCTTTTTACTATATTTGGTTCCGAGGGCAAAACTTACGTACGCCGTACAACAGGTGAAAGTCTGTTTTCTCAATCTGTCACAAAAACCGTTAAGTTTGGAGGCGGCAGTGTGATGGTGTGAAGAATGATCTCATCTGCAGGAGTTGTCCCTCTCATCCGCGTACATGGCAATATCAATGTTGAGATTTACAAAAGGCTTCTTCAGGAGTATGTGGTATCAAGATTACACCATAATCTTTATGAATCTCCTATTTTCACGCAGGACAATGCACCTTGCCACAAGGCTCAGAAGGTTATGGTTTTATTTGGAGAAGAAATCGCCCCAATGAAGTGACCAGAGCCCTGACCTGAATCCAATAGAAAATGTTTGGAAGATAATTGGAGAAAGGGCTCAGAAAAGAAACCCCCAAAACCAGGATCACCTATGGGAGTTATTGAAAGATGAATGAGAGGGAACTACTGCAAATTTTTGCAAGAAATGAATTAGATCATGTGGTCGACGATGCAGAGAAGTCACTGCAAATAAGGGGATATTACCAAATATTAAATTTTGTTCATATTTTGTTCACAATAAAGTATTAACAAGATCGTTCCTTAACTTTTGTCCAGTATCTTATTTCCTTTGTTCCATTTAATCTTTATTTAAAGAAAAATATTATGTAAATTTTTGTAACTTTGTATAATATTTATGCATTACACCCTAATCATTATTCGCTAAAAATTTCATTGCTAATCATGCATTACTTTTTAAATAATACACATATTTATGTTTTTGTTGATTCCGTTCCTTATATTATGGCCGTTACTGTATATACACCATAGACACACACACACATACATGCTCTAACACACTTACACATACACTCACTACAATTAACGACAGTAGCAGCAACGAAGGATGACCATTCGTCGAAAGTAACGGTTCACGGAGGAACTCGAAAACAAGCTTTCCTACCATTCTGAAGATCAGACTTTTATCTCGAAATATAATTGTATAATAAACAGGTAATACCCAACAACTTCTTTACCTTCCTTTATTTTACTAAACGCATTGTGATAGCTTTCAAGACCTAACCATGCACCTAGTATGATATATCAGTAGCATCTATCAGAATGATTGTTTTAGTTACTAAGCTTAGTTTGGAGACGAGGACACGAGTATAGGACACTCAGTGAGGAACGAGTTCAGAACGATTTATGATGAAGTGTATGATGAAGTTTGTCTGGCCATGAAAAATATTAAGTCATCCGTGATTACGACAAATTTTTAAGAAGCCCAGACACTATTGTCTCGACTGTTCTACAGCCTTTGTCTGCGATGGACGTTATCCAAAGAAAGGGTACGAAAACGCTGCACAAACAATCCTTGCAGAGAGATTGCAGATATTGTGTGTGTCAGCCTTTCAACGGTACAGACGTAACATCAAGGTTAAGAAACAAACAGAGTCAATCAGTTCAAAACGTCAAGAAAAAGTCGGTCGAAAGCGACAAACAACGCAAAGAGACGACGTACGTCATCAGGGAAAATGTGAAAGATCCTCAGAAGCCATTATTCGTTTTTATTTAATTAATTTACTCAAGGGAGTTTCGACCATAGGCTAAGTAATGATGCTCACTCTAATTAGAGTTTTTACTCTTCAGTAATGATCTGGACATTACAGTTGAAATATTAATTTTCTTGATTTCGTTTCATGTCCAAAACTTTTTTTTCTTTTAACATAGTTTCATTTCACCATCGCTACCCTGGAGACATAAGAAACAATGACGTTGTAACCTTCTTAAAGTATCAGAAAAAAAAGATTATTTACTTTCAGTTAGAAAGTCGTTTATGCTTTTATAAATATATTTGGTTATTGAGTGCCCAAAAATTCTATGAACTTTAGATTGGTTTTTCATTTATGTGCCGTGTCTCTTCAGGATATTAGCAGAATGGCTCTCCACATCTTTCCGTTCTTTGTAGCTCTTAATATAGTGTGTCTTGCTATTTTATCTAAACTATGCTCTGACATACACTACCGGCCATAATTGTTAGGCCACCGCAGTGTTTTAAAAAATGATGTGTCTCATACTATTTTTTAGTATTTATTAACAAGTGAATAATTGTAAATGAAAATAGAATGTTTATTTCTTTTTCTTAATACTGCACAATAATATGTGCATCACATAAATTTATAAACATTTAATAATTACCTATATTTCAGTTTCATCAATGAAAGAATGAAGAAAATTTAGAGTGATTCGGAAGAGTTCATCTTTGCTTCCTTACCTTGTAAAATTTTCAAAGTAATAACAACAGAAACATGCTATTTCATTTAGAATTATCCACTTGGCAATAAATACTAAAAATAGTATAAAATTCACTATTTCTTTTAAAAACTGGGAGGGTACCTTATAATTATGGCCGGTAGTGTACATTTGCGTTAATCCATCGAGTATGTAACGTGTTATTTTCACTTGTGCCTCTTTCCCTCTCTCGACTCTGTTACTGTGAGTATCAGATTCTCCAAGCCGTTCTTAAACATTGTGGATCAACTCGCTGATTTGAGGGTTAGGTGTCCGAAACTTTGAAAGTTAGTGGAATAGATGGTCATGACTTAAAGTCGTGTGTGCGTCCGCTAATATGTATAAGTTTGTTCCTGAAAATAACGGCCACCATAACTAATTACTGTATGGAAGACCTTTAATGTATATCAGATGAGATGCGTCTGTGTTACATTTTCAGCGAGGTTAAACCAACGTACCAACATTTATTCAATATTTTTTCTAACTGAATATGCCTAGTTTTTGATCAGAAGACAATTGGAAGAAAAGAAAGTTGTTAGAAAGACTAATTTTACCAAAAATCATTGCTGTTTGTAGACAAAATATAATGTTACGTGTTAGAAGTTGTAACAAAAGAAAAGAAAAGAATTTACCAAAGCACAGAGCTAAACCACAAACAAATATTTAATTTTAAAATTAAAACAAAAAAAACAAAAACACACACACATAATAACATATATACAAAGATGCAACTGTAGCATTCAAAAAGAAAACATAGAGGTCTAGGTCTACTGGCAAATGGTTATGAGAGAAAAGGAAAAGTGATGGTCAAATATTTTTACCACGTTAGGGCTAGCGAAGTAATGAAAGTGCTATTACTGGAAATCCACGAATATATGTATATATAGAACAATTTTTAGTTTAGTCAATGAAAATATTCTATTTACTAATTTAGTTCCAGAAGGTTCTATTTAGAGTTTTTGTTGGTCGGTAATTTTTCATAGAGATTCTTTCGGCTGGATATAAAAATCCACAAATGAAAAGCAGGAGTTGATAATACCAGAAATTCCCTTTTTACAACAGACAACTCCCTTCAAAAACATATTTTTATAGGGGCTAGCACCTGATTAGCATATTTCTCGAACCATCTAGACTTTTCTTTTATATACTAGAATCATATAGAATCTTCCAAACGTTATATTTCTAATTTCTCTATTTTAAAAATACTTCATGAATGAAAACGTTTTTGTATTAACAAGTAGGACTCAGTAGAATCCTTTACTATACATTGTAGCCTTTTGTAGACTTTATTAATATTTTTTATATAGAAATGCACCATCGTTAGAATACACACAGTCCAAATGTAAATATGTCAAGGGCGTTGATTGAAAGATAGTTTTGAAATTACCTGTCTTTTCAATGTTGGTTTCTTCTTCTATATGTTCCGTGTTCTTTCAGGATATAGGCGATCATGGCCTTCAACTTACACTTATCCCTTGTCGCTCTTAAAAACTTTCCTCTTGATAAATTGTGGTGATACCGACCGAGATGTTTGCTCGCTCACGACAAAAAGCAAATGACCGTCGGTGCGCAGCCGGCTTCGCGCAGATGTCCCGATTGAAAACTAAAAATTAATTAAATATTAAGTTAAAAAAAACCCAAATCTGCCGAACGCATTTATATTTTGCGGAAAGTTCAAAATGAACATTCCTCCTCGCCAACGCACCCACAATTTAAGTATCGAATTCTCCTTGCCAGCCTTTAATTGCCGCTATATTTCCCTAAACCTTCTTTCTCAAGCTTATCAATATATCTCGCGTTGTTTTCTACTGTCTCTCTTTCTCTCTATCCGTTCTTTGAGTATCAGATTCACCAAGCCCTCCTTCCTCACTATGTGTCTAGGAAATTTCAGCTGCCTCTTCCTGTTGTCAAATAAAAGTTACATTTTTGTTTCAATCCTCTCTAAAGCTATGCCGTTGCATATATGTTTTGTACATGCTATTCTCAGCATCCTTCTGTAGAAGAACATTTCCGTTGTTTACAAGCTCTCCTTTATCTTTGATGGGAACGTCTAGCATTTGCTGCTATATAGGAAGACAGATATGACATAACAATCCAATACTTTTTCTGTATTTCCAAAGAAATCTACCTGTCTCACAATACTTGGCTTAGCTTCAAGAATGCATCTTTGCCCATCCCAATACGCTTTCAGATCTCAATCTCATACTTTCCGTCCTCTGTCAGTAAACTTCACAGGTAGGTAAATTACTGTACTAGCATGATTTCAGTATCCCTGAACTGCCGAAACTGTTATTTGGTTTTAGGAGTATGAAGATTGTAAAATTCTTTGAAATGAAAAAAATAAAAAATAGACAAGGAGAAGCCCACCGATTCAGGGGCCTTGTTCCAGTTTTGTTTGTTCAAACTAAGCATGAGGTGTCCATTATTTTCTGTCGAGGCTCGAATTAGTGGTGTTGTTGTCCTTTCTTTGAGACGAATCGCGAGGTGAATCTTTTTAAGTTCCATTTTTCTAGCCTTCTTCCTATTGAGACAAAAACTGCAATGCAGCAAGTGTATAAATTTTAGAGTTTTTCATTCTTGACTGTTTGCCAACCAAGGCTATACGAATTTATTCTGCTATTCACCTATAGTTGGGAATGAAATTAATTCTTATATTTTAAGGGTACTAGCACGTACGAGGGTCATTCATTAAATAAGGTGGGTTTTTCGAAATAGACTTCTATGAGGGTCAATCAATAAATAAGTTGAATTTTTCGGTATAAGAATTTCTACGAAGTTCATTCAATAAATAAGTTGCATTTTTCGGTATAAGACTCTAAGGTGGTTGAGGGATCAGTTCCCAGCCTAGATCGTTGATGATCTGCACCTTTTGGGCTGCTGTGTGAGCTGACCTTCGAGTAGGCAAGTTCATCATGGACAATTTTGTGCCCTGTCCCAACAGATAGGCTCAAAGTCCTTGCAGTGTCATCCACTGTCACTCTTCTGTCAGACTGAATGAGGTCATTGACTGATTCGATCACCTCAGCAAACCTCACTTCTGTAGGCCTCCCAGGCCTGTCTTCATCCTCAACACTGCTCCTTCCTCCTTTAAACAATTTAGCCAACTTGTAGAATTTGTTTTTGTTGAAAACTGTGGCACCATATATAGTTGACATTTTCCTAT
The DNA here is from genome assembly GCA_037127315.1 of Ascarosepion bandense. NCBI lineage: Eukaryota > Metazoa > Mollusca > Cephalopoda > Sepiida > Sepiidae > Ascarosepion > Ascarosepion bandense. The sequence continues at coordinate 2,788,970 of JBBBDQ010001244.1, read as the reverse complement.
GAATTTCAACTAGTTTGCACCCTTCAGCAACAAAAACTTGATAATTGACCTCTGTTCAAACCTGGATCATGTTTCTTGGTCGGCCATCTTTGTTAATCTCCAAAACTCTCTAAAGGTTTTTTAATCTGAAAAAAATAAATAAATAAATAAATCCATTTGAAAAAGAAGTAAAGGAAAAAAATAAAAAAGTAAGCTTCTATCAGTATTAAAAGTCCTAATACCGAAAAATTCACCTTATTTATTGAATGATCCTCGCAGAAGTCCTTATAACGAAAAATGCACCTTATTTATTGAATGATCCTCGTAGAAGTCCTTATACCGAAAAGGCAGAGAGAAAGGAAAAGAACAAGATACATGGGATGATGTAGAAAGACTGCATTCAAGTGGATAAGAGATGAGAATGGACATTGCAGTTAAATTCCTAGAGGTTGTAGCCGTGAGGAAAACAAGTATACGGAAGAGAGTTCCACAGGGGTGAAGTGCGAGAAAAGATGCTGATGGAGTAAAACAGTCGCTTGCATTTGGTTGAATTAGCTGTAAAAGGATTGAACCTTGTTGCCAGTCTGGTTGCATGAGTAAATTCTTGTGGAGGGGGCACCAGTGACCTAAGTTCGTCGCAGCAGAAGCCGTGAAAATATTTGAGCTGAGCTTTTTTGAGCTAATAAAGTGAATCAATATTTCCCCTATTCCAAGCACTGGAATTCAAGATAAACTTTTCTTCAGCAGATAAAATGATATGGGATTAGAATGAAATCAGTGATGACACTTTCTCTGAATCCATCGTAACAATTAACGATGTAAAATTAGTAAAGGAAAAACACTTCAAATACCTCAGGTATGTATCACTTATAACAAATACAGCATAGAGGAAATGGAAACGGATCTTAGAATAGGTTGCGCCAGAGATAGTTTCGCCCCAAACCGCAAATTGCTACGCAACCAAAATATCAACCTGAAAATAAAATAGCCTCGGCAGATTGAGACCTTCATATGGATGTCATGCATGGCATCAGACCTATTTATTTACATGCAGACAATTATCCTCATCTTTATTGTTATTACTACCCGATAATCTTAGTTGGATTTACTGGGAAGCTGAATTAGCATTATTTAGATGCAAACTATAATCTTTGTTGTTATTACCATACAATAATTTTTATCTAATATCTAAACTGTCAACTGTATACAACCGCTTCTTATAATCAGTGGTGTGGAAAGGCTTTGATTGAGTGAAGCTTGAGGGTCTTGGCAAAGAGTATCGTTCTGTGAACATTTTTGACTAGCGATACGGAATCTCAAAGAAAGACTAAGAACAGATTTTCTTGTGTTCAGCTTCAACCAAAGAAAAGAAAGATATCCACTATACGTAAACCTTCTGACAAACCAATGTATATAGACACATCTTCCAACCATTCGACATCAATAATCTAGCAGATCAATAATCAATTAACCGCACGCTTTGCCCCAATTCTTCCAATGAAACTATCGTCGACGAAGCCAAAAAGGACTGTGGAACGGCACTAAAAGAAAGCGTATTCACAACAACACTTATATCCACACTGTACAACATAAAATAGCAAACAGAAAAATAAAAATCATACGGTTCAACAACAACGTAAAAATAAACGTAGGAGAAATATTCATCAAGCTGATACACAGACACTTCATCCCATCAAGCACTCTCCACAAGATATTCAACAAAAGCACTAAAAATCATTTGAACAAAGATGTTGATCTAAATAACATTAAGGCACAACGGAAAAAAAAACAACCGAACAATTCAAACATACGTATAACTTCAAAACAAAAAATTAATGTCCCATAACTGGCAATTGTTAGCATAAAACTATTATATACCATGCCATTCTATTATCATAAATTTATGAACAAACAAATATACATAAAAGAACGGAAATACGCTAATAATAACTACGCCCACAAAACAAATACTAAATTGACGAACAGCACAACACTTTTTAAACATAAATGGGAGATAAACCTACAACGATAAATCCACAAACTGTAAATTCTCTTTGAAGGAGAAAAGAAGTACTATTACTTAGCCAAATCAACGGAAACTAATAAATAAACACTCAGAACTCCTCTCAAAATATTGACGCAAAAACAAAATTTTACTATAAGTTAAAAATCAAAAGCTGAAAATGAAAACAATAAACACAAAAAAGATAAATAAACAAAAAATAAGAAAATTATTCGTAAGTAATAAATAGTTAAAAAACATTAAATATGTGAGTTGTTGTGCACTGGATATCGACTCGGAACAACAAATTGGGTAGCTGAGTTCGAATTCCAGTCGAATTCCTTGCATTCACTTACGCGTAAATACCCTTGGGATAGGTATTAATCTGTCTCTTCCCTCCAGTTCTGGGTTAAATAAAAAGACAGATTGGGTTCTATAGTTTTGCCTGGCTACCAGTCTACCGCAAAAAGCTATGGCAACATACTGCGGGATAATATTCTGCCCAGTCAGTTATGTCTCTTTTGAGACATGATCACCAAAAGCATGTACCAAATATAGCACCTAACTGAATAAAAAAAATAACAAACCAGTTTTATAGTTACATACATGAAGCGGATGCAAGCAAAACAATAACATATGCTCAAGAGACAACTGAAATATTTTGGGCACCTAATGACGAAGGAGGACTTGAGGAATCTAATATTCACGGGACGGACAGAGGGGAAGAGAGATAGGGGAAAGCAATGCAAGACATACTTGATGGGCTTGAGCAAGTGGGTGGAATAGCAGGGTTTGGGAAATATACAAAAAGAAAAAGAATTTAAGAACAGGGGATATGGGTAGGTGGGGGTCTATGATTGCCTACGTCCTGAAAGAACCATGGCACATAAAGAAGTAAGTTTCGTAGTGTTTTTTTAGCATGATTGTAAGGTTATATATATAAATATATATATATATATATATATATATATATATATATATGTAAAGCTTTGGCTTTTGTAGTATTTTATTAGCACGATTGTAAGGTTATATATATATATACATATGTGTGTGTGTATGTATGTAAAGCTTTGGCTTTTGTAGTATTTTATTAGCACGATTGTAAGGTTATATATATATATACATATGTGTGTGTGTATGTATGTAAAGCTTTGGCTTTTGTAGTATTTTATTAGCACGATTGTAAGGTTATATATATATATATATATACATATATATATATATATATATATATTGACGAGATGTCATATATATAAATATGTGTGTGTGTGTGTGTGTGTGTGTGTGTGTGTGTGCATTGACCTCAGTACAAGAAGGTACTTTCCGCCATGTATGTGAAAATCAGTTTAGCATTACACTGTATTCCTCAAACTTTTTTCTATTCAGAAACCAACTCGGCTGTATCATCAGGTACTTGCTACAAGGTCTAAATTCCTGTGCTTCACAATGTAATCTAATACGCTTTTTTCCTGACTGGGCAGAATCATGTAGAGTTTTTGGATAAAAGCTACCTTACACCACATCCCGGTAGTAATTGATCATGGATATTATACTATGAATATTTTCTCAACTCATTATGGTTTTTATCTAACCAATAACATTATATAACAATTACCTCTATGATATCATGTCTTTTTTTTCCATCAAAAGATTATTTTTCATGAAAATTCATTAGTTTGTTTATGTGCAATCATATGTTTGCGATGAGACATATTTTGAACCTTTTTACTGTTTGGGGAGAGCATAATGTCCCTATTTTGTTGAGCAAAATTTGCGCTACGGTGGTGCACGGTTTGCGTTATATCTGTATAAAACTTTATTGCTTAAAAATGACCCACAGCTTTTCGATTGTAAATGTTTGTATTTTAGATCAAATGCTTTTAACTTCCTTTATAAAGAATTGAGTGGTTTATCGCAAACAGATCAAAAGTCATGACATTTCGAAAGCCGACAAACTTTAAACACGATTTTCTCGTTTTTTATATTGTGGCGGAAAATAAATTCTAATTCCAAACGCCTCCTCTCTCTCTCTCTCTCTCTCTCTCTCTCTATATATATATATATATATATATATATATATATTGTGTAGTACAAACAAATGGGTTAACAGTCCACTGTTGATAGCACTTTACTTTTTTGATAAATTTTCGATAAGTAATGGAGCAATATTTATAGTAATATGTTTATTATAAGTGTTTATAATAAAATCATAATTTAATGCAACACATGAGCTGTCGTGTTTCAGTACTACTTGTTAGCACCTCATCAGGAAGTGAACCATTTTACTGTCAGGAATTGATATATCTATAGAGAGAGAAATTTAAAAATTTAGAAGCAGCACATTTGTTACTATATCTAGTCGGGTGTTATGGAATTCAAATGGCTGATCAAGGTTGGCCAATAAAAAAGTCAGTGATGTGTAGAGGAACTGAGATAAGAGAGTATAGGCTAGGTGAGACAATTAAAATGTCTTGAAAAGCGTGACATACATTAAATTTCAATACATTTTCTTTCTTATATAACAGCAACCCTTAAAGTGATCTGAAACATAAGAAATACTAAATACATTTGTAACCGTTCCACAAGCACATTTGATACAATTGCCGAGATGTTATATACTCACTTTTTTTATAAACTGACTCCAAATATAGGCAATGATATTTTTTATATTTAATATTTACTAGCGTTTTGATTCATCTGAAACACTGAAAGAAAGATTTTAAAAACAGAATATTGGACACGCCGCGACCTTTTTTTTTCAACAGACGAGGAATATAAAAGTGGCATTTACTCATCAAAGGAATGTAGATATTGTTGTTGATTAGAGGAATCTCAAGTAAATCCAAATCTTTATTTAGTCCATCACTACTCTTTCTCTCTCTCTACTCCCACTCTCTTTCACTGTTATATATATATATATATGTGTGTGTGTGTGTGTGTGTGTGTGTGCAGAAGAATATGATATATTTGTTTATATAAATCAGAACAAATTTGTATAATAAAGATATAAAATAAAATAAAAATCGTTAATCCATTCAATTTTTCAAGGCAAAAAATGTATGGAATGTGCACTGCTTTCTGAGACAAATTTCCTACAAAATTTCGTCATTGCTCACAAGATATATTTTTTAAAATGTTTTGACTGTAAAAGTTAATAACCTTATGCAATACCAAAGGATTATTTTTAAAAAATTAACTTAGAGATACAATATCCATAGGACATGAATTGTCGGAGAAATTATTATTTAAAGATCCAAGAAAAACTTGAAAAGGAAAGTTATTAAATCGTTCGGAAAGCAAACTGATCGGAGTGTTAAATGCACATAGAAAATGTAGAAAAATGCCAATACATTTTATTAATTAAATCGATTGATTTATTGTAAGATATGGACCATGACTTTCAATATGAATTTTTCAACAAGGCCAACATACTAATCAATGAATTTAATATAAATATCATGGATCGAATTGTAAACGAAGAAAGAGAAACAACAGATATAACAGGGCATATTGAAGGCAAGAGAGACCGAAGTAAACACCAAGTAACCTACCTAACGTTTGGGAGTTGGAGGCAATATGAAACAACAAATCTTATTAAGACTTACAAAAATAAGAAGATGTTTTAAACACCCAGATTCTGAAAAAAAAAAAAAAAACACGAAACAAACAATGATAAGATGAGTACATTTTCATTGTTCCGACTGTTGTCCTCATCTCTATTGCCATTTTTAGAACATTTTGTACGCTGTACACTCTGGCCTTCTTGCTAAGAATTTTGATCTGATCTCTTTATTTCGATCACTAGATATATAATTCTCATTCCATGTACGATGCCCTTCCGAAAACCATATATTCATCTCCCTTTAACTCAGCTCACTAGGTTATTTGTTCCCCCACTGCTTTAGCAAGGTATTGAACTCACAACTGTTTGAGTCATGTCACTGGAACCAACCAACGCTTATAGCCACTGGAAAAATCAAGCGTAGCTGACTCCATATCGAGGGAGGAGGAAGTTTTTCCTCTTCTATGGAATGAAATAGTTGATGGAGAACACAAATGGAAACTATGTAAACTTCAGGAATCAGAGTATATGCTAGGACACAACAATGTCCTAAGCCGGCCAAGCATAGAAATGAAAATAGTATGGGAACCAGTAATAGGGAATGCTAGAGAAAATCATTAACTTCAAAATTGCAATATCAGCTTTAGTAAAAATGATTACTAAGACATTAGGTTTATAAGTCCCAAAAATACATACATTGATGCCCTCATGGATAAGCATTGGTTGGTTCTATTGACTTGACCCAAAGAGTTGTGGGTTCAATACCTGGCTACAGCAGTGATGAATAAATCACTTATAGGGGAAAACTACATGAAATATGGAAGCGGCATCGCACATGGAATGAGTTACAGCACTGACCAAAATAAAGGCTTCATTCTAAAATTCTTAGCAAGAAGGCCGGAGCGTACAACTGCAGAAACATCATAAACATAGTAATAAATATAACAACAGACCGAACATGTATGTAATGTAAATAATACCTCAGTTCGAATGCATCTATATAATAAATCAATTCCAGTGCATCCCTATTGTAAAATTTTCTCGTGTACATTCTTATAATAAAATAATTTATAATGCACTTACATAATGAAATCTTTTGAAATGTATCCCTACTGTAAAATCAACTCTAATTCATTTCTATAGTAAAATAATTTCTTATGGATTTCTACTGTATCATCATTTCTCATCTACAAATACTTTCATGGCTTCTGCTCCGATGAACGTAGATCACTGATGCCGCCTAAGCAGGAATTTGCACGAGATACTAGATAAGCAACTAGGTCCCACCCTTTTACAGTTAAACAGATAAGATGAAACCGTAATTTCTACTCCAACAGCTTTTTTCTCGCGCCTCCCGCCTGTGGAATTCCCTTCCACATGTCTGCTTTCCCAACAACTACAATCTCCAGGTGTTTAAATGTAGGGTCAATAGACACCGCCTATCACACTAACTTCCAATTATTCTCAGAACACTCTCATCTACCCAACCCTCATTCTCGGTATCCTTACCCGCCTATCACCCACCCTCTGACATTTCCTATATTTAACCATCCTTCCTCCACTCTATGTAGCCCCCTGCGCAGTAGTGGCAGTGAAATGCCTTGCTCGGGGTGAAACGCTTATAAAAAAAAATTTCTATAGTAGAATAACTTATAAAGGTTTTCTATAATAAAAGTTGTTTGCAATGTATGCATTCCTATCATAAACTCATCTCCAATTCATTTGTATTGTAAAAACGTTCCCGATGTCTTTTTTAGAAACAATTTTTAATGCGTTCCGAGAAAAAAAAATTCCAAATGGAATTTCAATCCTAAAACCATTTCAAACGCATAAGGATTGTAGAATCATTATGACATCACATCCTATTCTCTCAGTGATTTTGTTTCCATTTTCACACGAACTTGACTACCCTGCGTCATAAATTGTCCAAATTCCTCCCTATTAAGAACATTTGACAGTTTTGCATATTTTAATAACGTGCCTGTCACACGGTTACCAGCTTCGTAGTTTGTAGACAAGTGTGACATTAGTTCCAAAATGGAAATTATATTGATTCATCTATTTTCTGTTCGGAAAACATTCTTTGTCATTTTACTCATTCCTCGTATATTCTTTTAAGTTTAGTTTTATCTAAGGTTTCTCTTAAATATACTTGTTATATAGCTTTGTATTTCTGACGAGAAAAAGACACTATGTAAAATGGTATATGCAAGCAAGCAGGCACACACACAAACACATACGCACACAAATAAATACACACACACAAACACATACAAAAGGTTTTACACACGTGCACATGTTTATATGTTATTATTAATAAATAGACGTTTTTCCGCAGGTTTTTGTACATCTATGGCTTTCATGCATGCAACAATCTTTAGGTACATATATATATATATATATATATATATATATATATATATATTAGAGAGAGAGAGAGAGAGAGAGAGAGAGAGAGAGAGAGAGTACTGACAGAGTGTAGAGAGGGATTAAAGAGGGATTTGGTTTTACTTAGAGAGTAAAATTCCCACGGTGAGCCATCTAACCAACAACAGTAACTACAATCCTTGAAAGGGTAAATGACACTTCTTTTTTAAAAACGTCTGTTGAAAAAGTGTCAAAAGCGTATCTGAAAATTCTGTCTTTATAATTTTCTTTTCGTACTTCAGATTAGTAAAAGGATAGTATGTAATATCATCAATTTTATGTGCAATATTTTTGTGATTTTGTATATATATATATGACAAGAAAAACTACATTGAAAACACTTTCAAGCTCCTTCAACATTCTATTTTATATCAAATTGGAAGTAAAAGACTCATAAAATATAAATCTTTTTCTTTTTAACTATAAAACCAAATATAATGTTTGAGTTCCTTCCTTCCATACCATTTTCGTAAAAGTCAGTCAGTTAATTGCCTTACGTGAAACACGCTTGTGCGATCATGTCTCGAAAGAGACATGACTGACTAGGCAGAAGATTATCTCGACCAAGGCTATAGAACCCAATCTGTCCTGCTATTTAACCCATAACTGGAAGGAAGAGACGGGTTAATACCTTTCCCATGGGTATTTGCGCAATGTGAATGCACTGAATTCAACTGGAATTCGAACTCGGCTCCCCGATTTCTTGTTCGTAGCCGATATCCACTGCCCCACAGAGCACATCCTTCGTAAAAGTAATCGCAAGTTTTTTGTTTCTGTATGAATTTCTCGGATGACATGATTACATACATTTGGTGATTACATACATTTTTGCTAATATCTCATATTGCCTATGGTAGTCTCCATTTTTGACAAATCTCTGTTAGTCCTCGTAACCATCATGAAAAATGAGAGTGAAAACTTTATTTAAACCACGGGGAAGATTTTCATGTTTTGCTCTCCATGCATTAAAATATCTTGACATTTTTCAAACATATTTACCACAAGAAAGACGATAATTCCACTAAGACATAAAGGGATACTGGGAGTAAAAGAAAATGATAAGTCTTTAGTAGGGACTAGAAAACCAGTCATAAACAGAAAACTAGTGATAAACCTGTACTCCTTTTCAAATGACCGGGGAGAAATGTCAACGGTACAATCTTGTTTATTTTTCTGCAGCTCCGCAACTGCTTGTTTGGATTCCCCTTAACCTGAGTTAACCATCTCAGAGATTGAACTAACAATCATTATACCACAAAAATAACAAACGCTTCAACTTCTTGGTTATCGTCTTGATGGGGCCACAATATGCATAGAAATTTTAGGTTTGAATTTTACATGGCACCAGGGCATTCCCAAAGATTTCATAACTAAATTTCTGCATTCTAACAATAAATTTATACGATTGCAATCACTCATCAAATTAACAAATAGAACATTGAATAAATGATCAAAGCATTATTTGTTATAAAATAAAGTTTATTAACACATAACAAGATTTACATTCATTGTACAGACGTTGAGTGTGTCTGATTAAAATGTCTTTCATTTTCTGCAGTAGATTGTGTTAAATTTTTTAGGTTATTTGCAAAGTTCTTTATTGCTGGAAGACTTAGCTGTGTCAAATGTAATTTATGTTTGGATTAATATTAGTAAAAATTTGATGTAGAATACTAAATTTGTGACTAGGTCCATCTTGTAAGTTTTAGAAAATTGATTCAGTAAGAGAAGGTGAGTTGAACTTACGTGTCCTTTCGTCGAGAAATCTTGTGCCAACTGTAGTAATTTTTACAAGTGTTATATAAAGAAATAAAAGGAATCTACTCGCGTCTTGCAATTAGTGCGGATGTGTGAGAGAAATGCTTGATACTGAAGAGCGTGAACTCGGCAGTCTCCCAGGACACCCACTGAAAATAAACTAGAAAACTTGTGGTATGATGTTCATTACAATGCGGAACAGTTCTTTAATCGTCGTTGAGGAATATTTTGCCTTCTATCAGAATGGATAAGCCTAAAGTGACTGTGAGTAACTCGTTGCGCTTTAATTGTTGAAGTAGAACAATTATGTTGAATCTGTTATTACACGGATTTGAAAGATTATATTGAATAAATCAATCTAAATCCGCTGCTATGAAAGTTGGCTCTCTGTGCAGGGCCCGGAAATTCTTTCCGCCTGAATCTATCCTGCACTTATACAAATCTACCATCCGCCCGTGTTTTGAATACTGTTGCCACATCTGGTCGGGTGCCCCTATTATTCTCCTCGGGATTCTTGACAAAATACAGCGAAGAATCTGTAACGTGATTGATAGCGACTTAGCTGACCGCCTGCAGTCATTCTCTCACCGGCGTGACGTGGCTTCCCTGTGCCTCTTCTATAAATACTTTCATGGCTTCTGCTTTGATGAACTTAAATCACTGGTGCCACCTAGGTGTGAGTTTGCACGAGATACTAGATTTGCAACTATGTCCCACCCTTTTACAGTGAAACCGATGAAATGTAACCGTGATTTCTACTCCAACAGCTTCTTTTCTCGCACTTCCCGCTTGTGGAATTCCCTTCCGCATGCTTGCTTCCCCGACGGCTATAACCTCCAGGAATTTAAATGTAAGGTCAACAGACACATCCTAACACACTAACCCTCCCATTCTCTCGTACTCTCCCCCTATGTACATCCTAACTCGTCTATCGCCCTGTGTAACCCCCTGTGCTATAGTGGCAGTAGAATGCCTTATTTGGGGTGACATGATTTTAAAAAAATATCTGCTGCTTGCAAATTTGGTTCCTTCTGCCGTGGTAGAATTTTTTTTTCACTAGAATCTATCCTACAACTTTGAAGGTCTATCACTCGACGATGCATTGTTTATTGCTGTCTTTCTGCTTAATTGTAATTATTCCAATGAACGTTTATCTTTCGAACGTCGATTTCACGAATTTAACGCAGTATTCGATTGACGGTTATGTTTCGAAATCTTACTGTTGAAATTTATAGATATGTAAGTTCTATGCCCATAGTTCAATATTTCAATTTTTTTTCAGTTTCATGTTTTTAAATGCAACATCGAATGTTATCTTCTGTCTCGGGAAAGCTACGCTCTAAATCTCTTTTCTATTTCTTTCACTTTCACTAAGGACTTGGTGGTAGTGGATCTTTATATCCTTTCTCGGGATGAAATGATTAAAAACAAAACTGTATTAATTGTATCTTAGAGAAAAAAGCGGTTCTCATCTGTTTCTTCAGCTGTTAATTCTTGGTTGGATATCGATAACATGAAGCCTTGAATCTATTTTGTCTAAATTCCAAAATATACCTGACTTTCCGATACGCAAATCTCTTCTGCCATCGTCTCCTTGACTAAAATGGCTTGTCTTGATATTTCAAGTTCGTTAGGGACTTTCTGTTAATTAGTTCTTTGTGACAGTTTGATACTTGCCATCGTTTTTCGATTTTGAAACTTATTTCATTGACACAAGAAACGCATGTTGAAAGTTTCTTATTTTATGCACAGGGGGTTTGATTTTTTTGTCATGAGAAATTGAATGCGGAGGTCCTTTTCTATTTAAAGGTGTCAAATGACTCACAACTGCCGCATGCCTTTATATACCCTATCAGGATGCGTTTAGGGTGCTATCACTTTTCGTCTTGTGTCCACCTGACTACGACAATTTGCTTTACGTTCCTGACCGTACCAGTATATAACACACGTTGACATAATAGAACTTCCCTGGCCCAGCAATAGATGTGCAGATGGTGCAATAAATAACGGCTAGAAATAAAAAATTGAACAAACGGTTCGAAATCAAGTTGTGTATTTTAGATTCACTTCGTCAATAGTATCCTACAATTGAGTTAAAAAGTAAGACTTGTATCCGGATAAGTCATTGTTTTTTCCCAAACAATTGTAAATGCAAAATTTCTTCGTAAACACGAAGAATGTTTTTTACAACTCAAAATACGGCGCAGCTTTAAATAACCTACAAAGGGATAATAAACCGTAAAAAAACATGTCAATCAATCAAACGATAACTGGCCCAGGCAAAGTGAGGTGGTTTGATATACACTTCAGTCACTAGCGGAACGCAGGCTGTATCTTTCATTTAGGAGGTGCGTGGTGCCATTATCCAACTCCTGATGGTCCTTAAGGGAAAGAGAACAGTGCGGGTAGAGCAATGTTTGGACGGCTGGTCGAAATCCGAATTTAAATTTCGACCTTATGTGAGAGCTTTTAATTAAAAATTAAGCAACTTGATTTTTTTTACTTAAGTGATATATTTATTTTCCTCACCTTCTTACTTATTATCGAACTGAATAAATTTTATCGATTTTTAATCAATTGCTCTTTGATTTACTTTATTTCCTACAACAATTTTTCCAATTTTGTTTTATAATATTCAACGATTTGTTAGATGTTTTATTAGAAAAAATCCTGTTGGTTCACCTTGCCTTCCTTCATTATTTTGTATTGCAGTTTGATACATTTCTCGTCTTGCTTGAGATAAAGAAACGTTTCTTTCTTTGTTTATTTATTCCTTCCCTCCTACCTTCCTTCCTTCCTTCTTTCCTTCCTTCCTTCCTTTTTTTTTTAATAGCTTACATTTTAAAGACTGCGTCGGACAAATTGTTTCCGTACTCTATGAACGTGTTTTACAGTCTTTCTGTCTTTCTATATTAATTTTTTTAAGAGTTGTTTCGGCTCCCTTTTTTTTAAATGCTTTAGTGTTTAGCGTTTCCTGTTCTTTCTTTCTTTCTTTCTTTCCCTCTCTCTATCTCTCTCTCTTTCTTTCTTTCTTTCTTTACTCTTTCTTATTCAGTCAGTCAGATACACGCCTGTGTGATCATGTCTTTAAAGACTGTGCAGAAGATTTTCCCACAGTAGGTTGCCATTATTTCTGCGGTAGACTTGTTGGCAACCATGGCTATAGAACCCAATTTTTCCTGCTATTCAAAATTCATTCAGTTAAGTGCTATACATGATACACACATGGGCGATCATGTCTCTTTCAAGACATGACTGACTAGGCAGAAAATTTTCCTGCAGTAGGTTGCCATTACTTTCTGCGGGGGACTGGTTGCCAACCAAGACTATAAAGCCAAATTTGTCCTGCTATTCAAGATTCATTCAGTTAAGTGCCATACATGATACACACATGGGCGATCATGTCTTTTTCAAGACAGGACTGACTAGACAGAAGATTTTCCCACAGTAGGTTACCATTTCTTTTTGCAGTAGAGTGGTTGCCAACCAAGGCTATAAAACCCAATTTTTCCTGCTATTCAAGATTAATTCAGTTAAGTGCCATACATGATACATACTTGGGTGATCATGTCTCTTTCAAGACGTGACTGACTAGGCAGAATATTTTCCCATAGTAGGTTGCCATTACTTTCTGCGGTAGACTGGTTGCCAACCAAGGCTATAGAATCCAATCTGTCCTGCTACGTTATCCGTAGCTGGGGAGAGAAGCGATATTTTAATACCTTTCTGAAGGGTATTTGTGCGTAAGCGAGTACAATGAATTCAAATGGAATTCGAACTTGGCTCTACGATTTCTCGTTCCGAGTCGATATCTTCTCTTATTATGTTACCTTTTAAAACTCACATAGGACTCCTTTTTGCTCTTCTTTACTCTACTTCAGTGTTTTAAGATTATTCGTCATTTTCTTTCTGACTTTTCTTTTATTTCGAAATCATTGATCGTCTTCCTCTTTTTTTTTAACTTTTTTATTTATCCTTTGTTTGTTTGATTGTTTGTTTGTTTCTTTTTTTTTTTGCGTTCTGTCTTTATTTAATCTTTTCTATTAAAAGTTGCAGCAGTCTATTTATTGTACATTCGCATTTTGCATTTTATTATTCTATATTTCCTACTTAATTTCAATCTAATTTAACATCCTGTTCTTTACTGTTTTTTTTTCACTCCTTTTTTTTTTTTTTTGGTTTGTTTGTTTGTTTTGTTTGTTTGTTTGTTTCTTGCTTGCTTTCTTCGTATTTATCATTTTTTATATCCCACAACATGGATGGTGTTTGAAAGATATTTTCCCAGAAACAAAATTGCTCCTTTTTCTAATTCGCATTTTCTGCTTCCCCAACTAAAACTCGTCCGCCTTTTCCTTCGAGTTAATCAATTTTATTTTCCCCTCAGAGGCCATCGAGTTCATTATTAATAAATTTGTGATTCAAAAGAATTTTTTTATTTATTTTTTTCTGAAATAAACCCCAATCTTATTTTCAATAGTAGAGAGTTTCGATTACATTGTTTCTCTTTCATATTTGTACCCGAATCTGTTTTAAATGCTCCGAAATTCTCCTGTTTTTCATTATCTCACATTTCCAGCGCGAAACCATTTCCATTTCCCCTCCTCTTCAGGATAGCAAAGAATGCATATTTAACAAGATAACGTTTCGAACTTGAAAGTAGAAAATTAAGGAGTTAATATTTAGCAACTTAACTATCTTTTTCTCTAATTGGAGCTGCTGGCAAGTATGTTGCTGAAAGATGGGCTCTTTTCTTTAAAAAATCTCATTTCTGGATTGTTTGTTTTGTTTGTTTAACAGCATATCAACTGTTTATGAGTCATTTATTGCCCAAATTTAATTTTCTTGGGATCATTAATAATTTCTTTTCTTCTGTTATCCTCCCTCATCCCCTGCTCTACCATTTACCTACTCAAGTCTATCAAGTATATCCCGCGTTGCTTTCCCTTGTCTCTCGTTCCCTCTACCTGTCCTGTGAGTATCAAATTCTCCAAGTCATTCTTTCTCACTACATATCCAAGGAATTCCAGCTGTCTTGTTCTGATGTTTTAAGTATTACTTTCCTCTTTGTGTCTAACTTCTTCAAACCTCTTCGTTACTGATATGTTCTGTTCATGTTATCCTCAGCATCCTTCTGTAGAAACACATTTCGGTTGCTTTAAGTTTTTCCTTCAGCTTTGATGAGATTGTCCAAACATAATTTAATTGTTAGTAGTTTTTCTTTTACAAAAATACGTTGCTAGTACTATCTTTTTTTTATAAAAAAATGTATTGCTGGTAATATTTTTCCCGTTACAAAAAATGTATTGCTAGTATTTTTTTTTTTGGTTTACAAACATTACTGGTAATTTGTAATGTATTGCTGGCACCCTCACTATAAAATGTATTTCTACACTTTCATAACGTTTGAATTCCAGTCTGAGTGATCACTATTTTTCCATACCTGTGACCCTGACAGGTGTTGACCTGGTACAAACAGTAATTAAGAGGTGATTCAACGATCCCGATCAGAGGCCTTGGTGTTTCATGTAGCTTGTCTGTCTACCTTAGGCGATGCTGTATGGTGAGAAAGGTGTTGCCTGATACATTAGTTGCGGATGTGGGTAGAAAATTGTCATTACTTGATATAAATAACTAAAAATATTATATAAAACGTTGATGACGATTTCTGATTGGCCAGGTTTATTTTGTTTTCGTTAATTCACAATGCACACTAAGCAAAACGATAACACCAATACGACAATATATTCAAATAAACGTCGTAGAAGAGGTTTTATTCTACAATATAATAATATTTTTCTTTGGGAACTAGGCTTACGGCCTATCACGTAGAATACACCGCTTCTCGCTCGATTACCGAAGTTAAGCAACGTTGAGCCTGGTCAGTACTTAGATGGGTAACCTCTTGGGAATACCAGGTGCTGTAAGCGTATAGTGACGGATGTGCGTTGTGGTGCAGTGGATATCGGCTCAGAAAGAGAAATCAGTGAGCCGAGTTCGAATTCCAGTTGAATACCCTGCATTCACTTAAGCACTGGTACCCTTGGGAAAGGTATTAATCCGTCCCTTCCCTCCAGTTTTGGGTTAAAGCCGAGTTCGAATTCCAGTTGAATACCCTGCATTCACTTAAGCACTGGTACCCTTGGGAAAGGTATTAATCCGTCCCTTCCCTCCTGTTTTGGGTTAAAGCCGAGTTCGAATTCCAGTTGAATACCCTGCATTGACTTAAGCACTGGTACCCTTGGGAAAGGTATTAATCCGTCCCTTCCCTCCAGTTTTGGGTTAAATAACAGAGTAGGACTTGGGAACCCTGCCCTAAAAACAAATCCCAATGAATCTTGATACTCGAAAAGAAAACTGTTGTAAAAATAAATTAACCTTACCCAAAATCATTGGTTATGACCTTAAATGATCCCATAAGGATTGATAGGTCGTTAAACCTCCAAACAATCAAATCTCTTTGGAAACTCGAAGTCTTATAATGGATAGCAAGCTTGTCTCTCTAGAACGCATTAAGACTGATTACAAGGATGCATCTTTTCACCGATCTGTTCAACTTGTACAGCGAGACTATTTCGAGGACCCTGGATGTTATGCCAGGATTTGTTATCGGGGGCCACAATTTGAATAACATACGGTACGCGACGATACAGTGCTGATTACACGGAAAGGAATCTACAAGACCTCTTACAGAAGACACCTGAAGAGAGTGACAAAAAAGGATTACAAATAAACTGCAAGAAAACTTGGTCATCAGAAAAAGAGTAGTCTAAAATGCCAAATACAAGTGGGGGATACTAAAATCAAGCAGGTACAACATTTTAGATACCTGGGAAGTGTTCTTACAGAAGACGAGACGTGCGACACAGAAATCCGAAAGCGAATTGGCATGGCGAAGGACGCGTTCAAGAAACTGAGTAAAGTATTAAGAGACAGGAAACTTTCACTAGGAACAAAGAAGAGAGTACTAGATTGATATGTGATATCAGTTCTTCAATAAAGCAGTGAATGCTAGACAATATCATGAACGATGAAGGAAAATCAGCTGAAATGTGGTTCTACAGAAGGATACTGCGTATATCGTGGACCGAGCATGATGAGGTTTTGGAAAGGATGGAAACAAAAAACAAAATTGCAATTTATAGATATCAAAAAAAAGAATGCTGTGGAGTGAGAAATGCTCGTTAGGTTGTGAAGTAAGATGGCATCTAAAGGTTTCTATCCATTTGATAGATTAACTCGAGATAATCTTCTGTTTTTTTTTTATTTTTGGTCTAAAACTGAACTAGAAACTTAACAAATATAAACAATACAGATTTTATCTTGCGACATTATCTGCCTGTATTTTTCTATCATTTCAATGTATTCTGTGTTAATTCCCATATGCGAAGAGAAAGTACGCCTAATCAGCGATGGCCGTTCAAAATTTATCAAATTGTATTTTTTTATAAATTTTAATTTTCGAATATTGTGTTTAGAATTGTTTCTTGTGTTGATTTATAGAATATGTACCACGAATCAGCAAAAAGGTGGTTATATCTACAAGATACCCTTACTCCAGAGAAAAAAAAGAAACATCTCGTATTTGGAAATATTTTGATAAAAACTGATTGTCGGGATGATTCTTTTGAATTTATTCAAAATGAATTAAATTTAAAGTTAATCTGCAAATAAAACGAATATATGAATCGATTTAAAGCACTAAAAAATCTCCTTTTTTCTTAGTTGTTAAATCGATTTCTAATAGTTTAGGTTTTAAGGTTTCATTAAAAAGTTCCACTTAAAATATATTCTGGAAGCTTTTGTTTTAGCATGCAGTTTTTATTTTGTAAAAACTGGCCTATTTTTTTATAACCGATTCTTTGATAAAATCAAAATAATTGGAAAAATAATTTCGGCATAGTTTGTTACTTTTTAAGCAAGGTAAGACCCCGGATGTGCGTTGTGCTGCAGTGGATATCGGCTCGGAACGAGAAATTGAGGGAGCCGAGTTCAAATACCGGTTGAATTCATTATATTCACTTACGCGCAAATACCCTTGGGAAAGGTATTAATCCGTCTCTTGCTTCCAGGTATGGGTTAAATAACAGGATAGATTGGGTTCTATAGCCTTGGCTGGCAACCAATCTACCGCAGAAAGCAATGGCAACCTAATGTGGGATACACTTCTGCCCAGTCAGTCATGTCTCTTTCGAGATATGATCGCCCAAGCGTGTTTCACGTATGGCACTTAACTGACTGAAAACCCCCTGAAGTTATGCCTGGATTCGTAATCGGAGGCCACAATTTAAAAAACCTAAGTTATGCAGATAACAGTGCTGATAGCAGACACAGAAAGGAAACTACAAGACCTCCTACAGAAGGTAGCTGAAAAAGTAACACGAAAGGACTAGAAATAAACTGCACGAAAACCGAATGCATAGTCATCAGCAAAATGGGCAGCCCAAAATGCCAATTACAGGTGGGGGATAATAGAATCAAGCAGGTACAAAAATTTAAATACCTGGGAAGTGTTATAACTGAAGACGGAAAGTGCGACACCGAGATCCGAAGGCGAATTGTCATGGCGAAGGAAGCATTCCAGAAGTTGAGTAAGGTATTAAGAAACAGGACAATCTCGCTAGAAACAAGGAGGAGAGTACTGGATTGCTACGTGCTGGCCGTCCTTCAATATGGCAGTGAATGATGAACAATACCATCAAAGATGAAAGAAAAACTTGAAGCAATTGAAATGTAATTCTACAGAAGGATACTGCGAGTATCATGGATCGAGCATGTGAGCAATGATGAGGTCTTGGAAATAATGGAAACAAAGAGGAAATTAATACTGAGCATCAGGAAAAACAGCTGAAGTTCCTGGGACACTCAATGAGGAAGGATGACTTGGAGAATCTGATTCTAACAGGGCAGATAGAGGGAAAAAGAGACAGAGGAAAGCAGTGGATAACGTATTTGAAGGACCTAATCAGATGGATGATGGGAACGAGGATTGCGTGTTGTAACAGGAGAAAGCGTGCTAAGAGCCACCAGGGATAGGGAGACCTGAAATGCCATGATTGCCTACGTCCTAAAGGGACAGGGCACATAGAAGAAGAAGAAAAAATGAAACCAAAGAAAAAGGTTCAACTATTTTTTATTTCTTATATTTACTTCTTATTTTAACAAAGCTTCAGCGTTTTGGCCTTCTGCTCAGGATGCGAGAAATTAAGTTTTCTTTTTTTTCTTCTTTTTTTTTTTAATCTACAGAGATCGGTTGACCATAAATTAGTATCGGAAAACTTAGCATTTCTCTTTGCGGTGAAAAAAAAAAAACGAAAAAAACTTTGATTTGTATATTCTTTTAAAAATCCAATAATTGTCATATTTTAATGAAACTCTTGGGACCTATTTACAAATTAACGAAACTAATTATTTCAGAAATGTTTCATTTTAGAAAAACATGTTCGTTTTACATCTGTTAACCGCTACGGATTTAATTTTAAAAAATTTCGATAAATTCATATTTGTATGGTTTAATGTTTATATTGATTATAAGTACATGTCCTTGGGGAATTTAATTAATTTTCTTTCTGAAACATCACCCATATTAACCAAAGAATATGCTCTGAATCATGAGAAAAATCGCAATAAAAATAAGATATTTAATTAAAAGAAGCTTTTAATTGCTTTTAAATATAACATACATGATGGACATTATTATCCTAAGAAAAATGTTCGATGAATAATGAATTTTTACAAGGACTGTTTGATGATTTTTTTTATTTTAATCATTCATAACATTTTGAAGATTTTGACATTCTTTATTGTAGAGTTTATATGATCTTACATAAAAAATATATTTAAAAATTATGAATGGAAAAACCCACTATATGTCAGCGACATCAGTATTTACAAAAATATGTTGTTTGTATAAACGTGCAGATTGCTGTAAATAATCATACAGGACATTATTAGAAAATAATTGTACATAAAATTAAGTGAAGCATTACATTATTAGAATATTTTCCTATTTTGTTAAGATTACTGAGTAATTAAAATTTATAGAGATTTACAAATTAAAATCTCTCCTTCAAATCAATTTAAACCTCTAGGGCCATTCGTATCATATTTGATACAGTATTTCCCTATAAGGAAACATTTGGTATTTCCCTACAAGGAAACATTTGGTATTCATTGACTGAGCAGTCAGTACTGTTTTCATTTGAAATTTATAAAATATTTCTCTTAAAAAATTTTTCAGGAAAATATTTCTTTCAAGGCTTGTTTTCATACTGTATCAAATATGATACGAATGGCCCTAGAGGGTTAAGGCTTCTACTGGGCATAAAGTGGGGGATCATTTCTATATTGTTATGAAGTAATAAACAGATCCCCCACTAATATGATACGAATGGCCCTAGAGGGTTAAGGCTTCTACTGGGCATAAAGTGGGGGATCATTTCTATATTGTTATGAAGTAATAAACAGATCCCCCACTAATATGATACGAATGGCCCTAGAGGGTTAAGGCTTCTACTGGGCATAAAGTGGAGGATCATTTCTATATTGTTATGAAGTAATAAACAGATCCCCCACTAATATGATACGAATGGCCCTAGAGGGTTAAATTAATTTTGAAACATTGTAATGTATATTGCTTTTCGCAATATTTATATTTCTATTAGATTGATATTAAAATTAAAATGACATATCCAGGAAATAATTTTAATTTAATAAATTTTTTTAACCCTCAGGTACCGCTTTTTTTAGGTACTTATGGAATATAGAACACTTTTTTCTTTTAACCAACGCCTTTTTATTTCATGATGGACTTTAAAAAGGTAGATGAAAATATTAGCAAACTGTATTTAAAAACAGATGTAAAAATATATATGTTTACGTTTTCTAGACTTTTAAATTTCAGGACGCTTTTAAAAAGACAACCGTGTTAGGAAAAAGTCCAATTTACCTTGCTGAAGTTACACAGAATATCAAAATCTTAAAAAATAGCAGTTATATATCTAATACAATGCGACTAATATCTAGTTGCGAGTTGCCGGGTGGGGTTTATTATTCGCTGTAAAACTACCTAGGATAGGCTCTGATTTCTCACTGTAATTAAATAAAAAATAATTTCCAATTTGCTAGATCATGTTAATCTTAAAAATTACATTGAACTTTTACCAAATTCTTAAAATTGATATAATATACAGAATTCAGTGCAGCTAATACGCTGTCACCCGTTGTCGGGTTGTACTTTTCGTTCGCTGTAGAAAATATAAGAAACGGCATTGATTTATTAGGGTTAAACCAGAAAACCATACAATTTCATATAATTCTGTAAGAGTTCCATTTGTGTTTTGCCAAATTCTTATAAGTAATTAAAATTTACTGAACTAAGGCGGTATTTAATGCTTGCTGTAGAACATATATCTTACGTTTTACACCAGAAAATCAAATAATTTTGACTAATTATTCTCGTTTATGTTGATTTTCCTAAATTATATTGTTGTTTTAGCAAATTTCTGAAACTAAGATTCAGTACAACTAATATGTAGTCCAGTTTTGTCGGACTTTGTTTAGTGTAGAAAAAATTGAGAAGCTGCTATGGTTTCTTATAGTTTACACTAGATGTCATAATGGCATCAGCCACAACGGAATGAACACTTCCAACCATTATATATACCTCCCCTCACAAGAGGCGACAGAGAATAACCAGGTAGATAGCCTAAGTAGCCTGAGGAGAGCGCTCTGAACATAGCCGAGAGTCGTCTACGAACACTGATACCTTAACGACCATTACTGTAACACGTCCCGGCTGTAGACGATGACGGACGCCGTTTGACGATGCTCGTGTCAAAACGGCACCATTTATGATGACGCTTTCGAGCCACTAGTCGTGATGATCTCGTCACAGTAGCTGGTTTTCAAGAAGTCTATTACAACAACGAACTCACTGCCCACGCTGTGCTCTTTGATCTCAGAAAATCATGTTGTGTAAACCCGGTAGCCATATTTCTACCATATCCAGACTAGACACATGTGTACACTTGGGTTAAATAAAATAACTACGGAACAATAAATAAATAAATAAATCAGTAAGGACGAAGACACCTGAATGTGTTACGAAAGAAAGTCTTTATATTAAAAAAAAAGATTAATTAGAAAAGCAGAAAATACAATTGTCGAAATTGAAGATTACAACGGAGAGAGGATTCGTTTAAAAATATCAGAGTTTTCAATCTTCAAATAAAAATAAGCCCTTTTGACGTTTCAGTAAAAATATCAGCGCTTTTCAACCTTCAAATAAAAAAAAGTTCGTCCGAAGTTTCGTTAAAAGCAATCAGAGCTTTCAGTTTTTAAAAATAATCAGGCTGTCAGTTCTCCAGATAAACACACGTCTTTTTGGACTTTATCAAACTTTGCAGAGACAGCCAAATAACAGTGCAACGAACGGCGTCGGTGTCGGGGTCGTTTGATCTATGTCGCTCGAAAATCTCTCTCAGCAACTTTTCATAACAGTGCGAAATCTTCGTTAAGAATAATCAGAGCTTTCAATTCTCCAAATAACTTTTAAAACAATAAAGTTCTTTCAAGGTTCTTATCGGAGGTGCATTATTCGACATTAATTCTTTAAGTTAATCGGCGACAGGCTTTTCTGCGTTTCTTTGCATCTTCAGCCATAAGTTCTGTGGTAGGCGACCAGCCTCTGGGTCGTGGATCTCCAATTAGGAACACTTTCCCTTCAGTCGTTACATTTCCACTGCAATTTCAAAAACTACCCAAAAACCCCGATTTTTCGCGCTGAGCTCAGATTTTATAGTTGTCCCCAATTCTCTCGGGGGATCTACGAGACTCAAAGATTTTACCAATTAAATTATTTTCCACCCAAACGATTTACGGGGAGCCATGGCTCGACGAATGAAATATCAACAGCCCACATGACGTAATGACTTTCTGTCTTTTTCTTTCAATTACATCATCTTTTTTCGATTTTAGAATCTGTTCCAAGGAATACTTTTTGAGTATTTAACCCTACCTGACATCATCAAAGAAATCCTGACATTTTGTTATGATTACGGCCATTTTTCAACATTTAACTAGCCAAAAACAATTTGCTTCGAACACGAAAAAGAAGAAAAACTATATTTTTCTCTTATTTCCCGATTATCGGCCAATTTGTCTATTACTCGGATTTTACAAGTACATAATAGTATTAAAAATATCTTCTTTTTTTTTAGTTAAACTTACATCGCGGATTACAATAAGGCACAACTAACAATATTACTAATATCAATTCTTCTCACTCCGTTGTATTAAGCAAAAAACAAAAAAAAATACCGCCATGGAAATAGGGTTACATTACGAGTCCCACATTGAGGGTTGAATTATAGTATTACTAGCAGTCTAGCCCGGCGTTGCTCGGGTGTAATGAAAGCTTTAAAACTAATCCATGGTCCTGAAGCTCAGACTCTTTGGACGTTGGCACGAAAGACTAAAAAGCAAAAGTTGTTTCCAGTTAAAGCGAAACCATAAACTGAAAGAAAAATGAATGGATGCAATCAAATTTTGATTTCCTAGTATCGATATCAAATAAATCTTTTTCGTCGTAAACTGAATTTTGAAGGCTAAATAAGTCCTCTGAGTAAATGGTATCATGGCTGAGATTAAGAACTACAATTATACCTACTTAGAGCCAAACCCAAAGCAAAAACTAAAATAAAAGCGCTGAAAAAAATACAGACATACAGGCAGATAAATAGACACACACAAACATCTTGCCTTTAATATATATATATATATATATATATATATATTATCGATTTTCTGTACTATTGTAAGAACTGCAACCTTGACACTTCTGAATATCGTTTCTTATGTCTTTGTCTATTAGAGTATCAAATTTGATTAAAATCGGACCACTCCTTCTATAACCCGATTTTTCGATTATCGATTTTCGATATTTATCGGGGGTACCACAAAACCCTAACTAAGAACACTCGCAGACTCTTATGGTACAACAATGTGAATTTTCAAGAAAATCGGTTTAGCTGTTTTGGAGTCTATAGTTAACGGACACACACACACACACACACACACACACACACACACACTCACACAGATAAAGTTCCATTTATTATATAAGTTTAGATAATATATACTAACCCGTATAGTCGTTCTACTAACAAAATTCCAAGTGTTATATTCGCCGTGTTTAATATATATTCGTTGTTTCCTATTTTGATTGTTTTGTATTATTTTTGCTCGATCCACCAGGTCCACAACACTAGAAAACCAAATAATTATGACTAATTCTGAAAGATTACGTTATTTTTTTTTATCGTATCACACCGAGCAAGGCGGTAACGCCATTGATATGCAGGGGGCTACGTCATAGTGAAAAGATTGGAAAAGAGAAATCCAAAACAACATCCTAATCGGGGAAAAAGGGATGAGCTTCTTAACCTGTTCAATAGACATGGGTGGAGTGTGAACCTAGCGATAGATAGATCCATCTACTTCAATTGAAAAAAAAAATTGAGAAGATTGGAAAAGAGAAAGCCGGAAACCACATCCTAAACAGGGAACAAGGGATGAGCCTCTTAACCTGTTCAATAGACGTGGGTGGGGTGTGAACCGGGCGATAGATAGATCTATCTACTCCAATTGGAAAAAAAAAAAAAGTGGAAAGATTGGAAAAGAGAAAGACGGAAGCCACATCCTAAACAGGGAACAAGGGATGAGCTTCTTAACCTGTTCAATAGAGGTGGGTTGAGTGTGAACCGGGTGATAGATAGATCTATCTACTCTAATTAGATCTATCTACTCCAATTAATATGTCTGAATTGCATTGAATATTTTCTAAATGCTTAAAATTAAATGAAATTTTCTAAAGTTAGTGCGAATAATACACATTTGTGTGTTGCCGTGCGGTTTTTACAGTTTGTTGTAGAAAATATATATTGAACGTGCTTCGATTTCTTAAGATCATCATCAGAAATCGAAATAATCTTTACGCTTTCTATTACATAATCTTAATCTTGCTATATTACATTAAATTTTTACCAAATTCTGAAAATTAAAAAATATATCTACTGAAGTCAGTGTAACAGCCTCGCATATCGGGGATTTTTAGTAATATCTGTAGACAACATATGAAACTAACCCAGAGTTATTAGAATGTACTATATACAACCAAATAATGTCGCCTAATTATATAAGAAGATGTAATTGTTAGTAAATTACAATGAACACTTTGCTAATTCTTAAAGTTAAATACAATTTATTAAAATCTGTACGACTAATAGACAATCGTGTGATGACGGGAAGTGTTAATGTTCCCTTTAGAAAGTATATGAGTCAGGTTCTTATTTCCCAGGGTTTTCACCAGAAAACCAAATTGTTCGAGTCATTCTATTAGATGATCAGTCAGTTGAGTGCCATACGTGACACACGCTTGGGCGATCATGTCTCGAAAGAGACATGACTGACTGGGCAGAAGATTATCCCACAGTAGGTTGCCATTGCTTTCTGCGGCAGACTGGTTGCCGACCAAGGCTATAGAACCCAATCTGTCCTGTTATTTAACCCATAACTGGAAGAAATAGGCGGATTAATATCTTTCCCAAGGGTATTTGCGCGTAAGTGAGTGCAATGAATTCAGCTGGAATTCGAACTCGGCTCCCCAATTTCTCGTTCCGAGCCGATATCCAATGCACCACAAGAATCTTAAAAAATTTCATGGATATTTTACAAAATTCCAAAAAATAAAAATGATTCACTGAAATCAGTGAGAATAATCTACAGTCACGTGTAGAGTGCTTAATGTTCGCTTTAAAAAAAATATGGCACGCATCTTGATTCTTTATTTAGGATGAGCATTGAATTCTTAGGGATACACCGGAAATCCAAATAATTTCAGCTAATTATATAGAACATGTAGCAAATTCTTCAAATCAAATACGATAACTGAAGTTAGAGCAACCAAGATATTGTCAGGCGCGTTGTCGGGCTGTGTTTATTGATCGCTGTAGAAATATTTGGGATAGACTCAGGTTTTATTTATTTATTTTTTTTAATCATATCACCCCGAGCAAGGCGGTAACGCCACTGAGGTGCAGGGGGCTACGTAAGAATGAAAAGTTTGAAAAAGAGGAAGCCGGAAACCACATCCTAAACAGGGAACAAGGGATGAGCCTCTTCACCTGTTCAATAGACGTGGTTGGAGTGTGAACCGGGCGATAGTTTAGTTTATATACTTCAATGGAAAAAATTTTAAAAAAGTGTAAAGATTGGAAAAGAGAAAGCCGGAAACCACATCCTAAACAGGGAACAAGGGATGAGCCTCCTCACCTGTTCAATAGAGGTTGGTGGCGTGTGAACCGGGCGATAGTTTAGTCTATATACTCAAATTGAAAAAAAAAGAAAAAAGCGAAAAGATTGGAAAAGAGTTTTACCCCAAAGTGTTCCTTAACTTTGGCTATCTCTCTTAGAAGATGTTAATGTTTCTAAATTGCACTGACCATATACCAAACACTTAAAAGTAGATTGACCGAACTCAGTGAGAGTAATTCTCTCTAGAAAATATATTGGTCAGCTTGTAATTCTCATCGTTTTTACCAGTAAATTGAGAACATGGCTAACTGTGCAGATGAAGTTGATCCTTGAAGACTACATTGAAATTTAACCAGATTTTGAAAATTGAATAAGATTAACTGAATCTATCCGACTTAAACGCGGAAGCAAAGCAATAAGAACCAAGAAAATGTTTGTCATTTATTTATACAACATTCAGCAATAATAGTGAGTTTAAATATACTTTATTGACGTTCGAACGCTTCAGAACCTCCAACAGGGGTTTCTCACCGTAGATCTAGGCACTATAAAACCAGGAAGATATTAGAACGTATTTTTGCGTTGCTTACATCAAGACGTGGATTCGGTGTTTGCTTTAGGAAGAATCGATCGATTTTTTTCTTTTTTTTTTTTTGGTGTATTGTTTGCAAATAAAACTCCCGTTGAAGCAGCATTGATGGGTAGTGACTGTCAATGACGGATTTCAAGATTCTAACAGCTTGGGTGAAAAAAAAAATGAAAAAACAGAAAATGAAAGTGACATTTGTATTATAGGGTTTGCGGTTAATTGTAGTTAGAAAATGAAGAAAAACCTACTGAACTGTTACATGATATATATTCTCCTGTATGGCAGACCATTTTGGACAAAATAAAAATGAGACACGAAGAAATATGATTCTATAGAATGACGCTTTAGAAAAGATGAACCGTACAATGACGAGATTTTAGAGAATGGAAACGGACAGAAATCATATACAGAGCGTTTATATATATATATATATATATATATATATATATATATATATATATATACGCTCATATCTATCTATCTGTCTATCTATCTATCTATCTATCTATCTAGTCATCCGCTTTTTACCCAGGATTGAAAACCGACCGAATTGCCGTCAGTCGGCGATTCTACATCTGAGCTATATATATATATATATATATATATATATATATATATATATATATATACAAGTTGATCTTGTTGAATTATCCTCGCCGTTTACGGACTGGATATATGTGTGTGTGTGTGTGTGTCCATGCACCAATTTAAATAGCGTATTTAATGACGGATGTTTAATATCGGAGACAGAATTTATATATATATATATATATCTTTTTTAAGCATTTCACCTCAAGCAAGGCAGTTTTACTGCCACTGTTTCGCAGGGGTTACATAGGGGAAATTGATGAAAAATAGGAGTTAGTTATAGTTTATTTACGATAATTTTTTATTACGAAAATGTGTGTCATTCGGCAGGATTCGAACCTGCGACCCCTATTCACATAGGGGGAGCTACCATGTGATCTGGCACGTCTTAGGCCTCTCAACCACGTAAGACCTTTAGTCTAAACGAGGTTTTAATCAAGCCTATATAACACAGTTTTCGATTCATCGCAATAACCATATCTGCTCTGAAATGTTTCGTAATGTGAACAGATGTAAACATGTTACGGAAATTAACGAAGATTAACGGAACTGTCATTCGACAGGATTCGAACCTGCGCCCCCTATCCACATTGGAGAAGCTATTTGTTGGCACACATTTTCGTAATAAAAATGTATCTTAAATGATCAGGCCAGTAGATATAAATATATTATACAGTTCAATTAAAAAGAATATCTACTTAAATACGAGTATCGATAAAAAATAATGTTCAAACAAATCATTTCAAATTGTCGGTTGATTATAACCAAGTTTCGTTAATCTTCGTTAATTTTCGTAACATGTTTCCATTTGTTGACATAACGATACATTTCAGAGCAGATATGGTTATTGCCATAAATCGAAAACTGTTATATAGGCTTGATTAAAACCTCGTTTAGACTAATGGTCATTCGTGGTCGAGAGGTCTAAGACGTGCCAGATCACATGGTATCTTCCCCTATGTGGATAGGGTCGCAGGTTCGAATCCTGCCGAATGACACACATTTTCGTAATAGAAATGTATCGTAAATAATCAGGACAGTAGATATAAATATATAATACTGTTCAATTAAAAACAGAATATCTACTTAAATATGAGTATCGATAAAAAATAATGTTCAAACAAATCATTTCATATATATATATATATATATATATATATAGATATATATATAAGAGTATAGGTATTTGTTGATATTGTTGTTAAATTCGTGGACTTGAGTCCCTAAGTACTGTTTGTTTGTTAGAATATAACAATACTTAACACACACACCACCTACATGGGTTTAAAGTAAAAAAAACAAAAAAACACTTTAACTGAGCAGGTTCATGCCGATTTAGAAGTTTCGTTATGACATTGTTACGATATGTTCAGTCATCTGCTCTGGGTTTTTATAGTAGTGATCGTTTTACTTTTCTTATTTGTATAGAGTTTAGTTTAATTTGATCTTTGATGGCAGTGTTTTTATTTACGATTGGTTGGTTTTCATTCTTTCATATATATATATATATATATATATATATATATATATATATATATATTCTAAACATATATTGCTAAATATAACAGACAATGATTGTGTATTATTTTTAATCATGACTCGTTCTAAGCATCGTATATTGGCATTCATTTCAGATGAAAAAAAGAAGACAAAAATTGTCCAAAATTTGGATATTTTTTTTATTTTGCTGGTTCTAATCTTTTGGTACATATGAGCCATCTTCAGAGAGGTTACAGGGATGTTAACATAACGACATCCACCATCAAACATGACATTATCTTGTGTTGACATAAAACATTGCTCTCCGACGTTAACAGTCACCGAATAGCAGACGCAAATCGTCATTTTGTTATATATATATTGAAATGTTTTTATTGTAGTGGTTTTTAAAAACATTATATCGCCACACAAAAAACTTTTTATGTTTCAGAACAACACCGTTCTTTTTCAGATGATATTTTAAAATAAACGCTGAAAATGATACATACGAAGGTGTAGAAGTTGGAGAATATGCTTGTAAGTACGTCAATATTGGTCAATCGAAAATGAGAATTATGTATTTATGAAGCTGAAGATTTGGGTCGCAAAGGGAAGTAGAATGGCCTGGTGTCAAATCATGCCACTTTTTCATTTTGTCTGGGTAAACACAGTGGGACCATACATTATTCAAATAGGTAAACAATAATTGTTAGCAGCAGGTTGGATTTAGTTTAATATTTTGTACGACCTCATCACTAAAGGGGCTGGAATATGATGTTAGAATTAGAATTATAAATAATGATGGCATATTAAGGTATATTATAGTTAAGGAAACCAAATAAGTATTGTGCAGTTCATTTATTGTAGTAAGATATTTTTTCATTTTTAAGTTATATTGAAGCATAAGTTATAAATGAAACATTGTAATTAATTAAATTTTAAAGAAAAACATTTTTATCTGGTTAAGATACATAGAGGGCCCATTATTGTATTATTTGAATGAGTAAACAATAATTTTAACACCAGTTCGGATTTTTTTTAATTATTTTCTTTTTAAATATATTTTTTACAACAGGCCATTCTGCTTCCTTTCGCGACCCAAATCTTCAACTCTATAGCTACGTAATTCTCATTTTTGATTAAACAATATTGACACACCTACAAGCATATCCTCCAAGTACTACCCCTTCATTTTCTAAATAACCATGATTTCATCTTATATTTTCTAAATAAATCATTTTTACCATTTATTTTAAAATATCACCTGAAGAAGAACAGTATTGTTCTGAAACATGAAAAAATGTTTGTAGTGATATAATGTTTTTATAATAACAAAATTACAATATTAAACTCCACTTTTATAAAAGTAAATGCTTGAACAGTGTCTTTTAATCGACCTTTACTTTCACTTCCTTATATATATATATATATATATATATATATATATATATATATATAGTGAGAGAGAGAAAGAGAAAGAGAAAGAGAGAGAGAGAAATAGATATCGGTGATCAATTCTAAGTTTCATAAAAGGTTATCTGTTGACAAGCTTGGTTTCTGTTATCAAAGCAAACATCCTTGTCCGAAGTACTGATTAGACATTGAGAAATTAAAAACCTCAGATTTGACCTGCAACATAACAAACCGTGATATTTTTATTTATGTATGAAATGCTTTCCTCTGGTTGTAAATTCATTGCCCATCTTCTTCTTCTTCTATGTGCCATTTCCCTTCAGGACGTAGGCGATCATGGTTCTCCGCGTCTCCCTATCCCTTGTGGCTCTTAGTATGTTTGTTCCTGTAACTCCTATCAACCCCCGTTCCGTCAACCACCTGATCAGGCCCTGCAAATATGTTATCCGCTGCTTCCTCTGTCTCTCTTTCCTTCTATCTGGCCAGTCAGTATCAGGTTCTCCAGGCTCTCCTTCCTCATTGCGTGTCCTAGGAACTTCAGTTGTCTCTTCCTGATGCTCAGGAGAAAAGACGACAGGAATTTGTAATTGCAATGCGTATGCAAATCATTAGGTATTGTAACATTAGACAACGTACACCAGTCAGGAAAAAATGGTGGCTTTCGACATATCCGAGTGAGATTAGCTTATACCCTTACTGTAAAAAAATAAATAAATACAAAATGAAAACACTGTTTCAGGAAAAGAGAAATTCTACACAGGGTTAATTAAAATTTTGCATAACTCAAAAAAACAAATGAGTTTTTAATCCTTTCTTAAGTGTTTTACGACATTGCTCTTTTGATGCCGAGAAGACGTCACTCTTGGAAACTGTTGTGGCGGACCTACCCATTATCATAGTAATGGACTAATTCAACCTACATAAATAGCAGTAGTCAGCTAGAGAGCACCAGTCTGGTATGAGTCAGACACCCGTAGGGTGACCTACGGAACAGAGACTTTGATATCCAACACCGCTTGCTCGTTAACTAGACCAACATACTGGCATATTGTACCTTTACCCGTTATTTTGTTAATACAATTGCTTACACTAATCCGTGTTCATGTTTTTATTTGTGACCCCTTAAACAGGATTACAACAGAAACTCTTACTTTACTTTTTTTATTTAAAATATATATATTGTTCTTAACAAATAGTTTGACAATCACATGAAACATCATATTTCATGGAATAGCCCAAATAAGTTAAAAAAATTATTATTGATTTCATCATCTCAGACACTTGGCTTAGACGTTTTGTGATTAATATCAGATTAATATCAGATTCTTGAACTTCCACTTACCCCTATCCGGTGTCGTTCTTAACGATTCCTCTTTGTATCTTTCTTAAACCCTGCGCCGCAATCCACTCGCTAAAGCCCATCAAATATGTCTCGCGTTGTTGTCCCGTGTCTGTTTTTGCCTCTATAAGCCCTGTGAGTATTAGATTCTCCAAACCCTCCACCCTCATTACAGGTCCTAGAAAAGTCAGCTGTCTGTTCCTTATGTTAACTATATATTTCCTTTTCGTTTGCTCTTTTTCCAAAAACTGTCGTTGCTCCCATATTATGGTATCCTCAACAACATTCTGTAGAACCACAGTTCAGTTGCTTCTTCTCTTCATCTTTGAGATTGTCCGGTATTCACAACATAGAGAAGGATAGACATCACATAACAGACTAGTACTCTTTTCTTTTTTTACCAATGAAATCTTTATGTTTCTTAATACACTGCTTAGTTTTTGCAATGCGTCTTTGACCATGCCAATTCGTTTTGGATCTCATTGTCCCAAGTTCCGTTCTCTGTGAGAACATTTCTCAGGTAATTAAATTTCTTCACCTGCTTGATTTAGTATCCCCGACATGTAGCCAGCATTTTTGGCCTCTCTTTTTACTGATGATTGTGCATTCAGTTTTCTTGTAGATTATGTTTAGTTCTTTCTTTTTTTTTCTATTGCTACCTTCTGTAAGACTGTTGTGGTGCAGTGGATATCAACACGGAACAACAAATCGAGGAACCGAGTTCGAATTCCAGTTGGATTCCTTGCATTCACTTACGCACAAATATCCTTGGGAAAGGTATTTATCCGTCTCTTCCCTCCAGTTAAATAATAAGACAGGTTGTTTTCTATAGCCCTGGTCAGCAAACAGTCTACCGCAGAAAGCAATGGCAACCTAATGCGGGATAATATTCTGCCCAATTAATCATGTCTCTTTCGAGACATGGCCGCCAAAAGCGTGTATCACGTATGGCACTTAAATGACTGACCTTCTGTAGACCTTATATTTTCTTTTCCCTATCTGCTATCAGCATTGGTTCATCTGCGTAACTTATATTGTTAAGAGTGTGGCTGACATTGAGGAATCTTTGCAGTACTTATACCAACCCCATTTCGCATTTTATCACAGATTACTTGTAACCAAACCGGCAAGACCAACCATCTACATACCTTGCATCCTTTCCTCTAGGTATAACATCCAAGCGTTTAAAATGAAAGAGTAATATTGGAATTATGTAATAAACTAAAGTCCAAATTGCTGTCAATAAATCATGACAAACACAACAGAGACAAATCAAATAATGCTGTCATCATATATTTATTAGCTGAAGCACAGGATAGTCATCCCAAGAATGCCCTGAAGAAAAAGTATATACCGGTGGAACGACAATTCTGAATTTTAAAAAATATATAAACTTATATGAGAAAAAAACTCAGAAGAAAGAAAAATGGTACGTAAAATACCAAACAACTAACAAATAAAATAAGAAGAAAACTACTTAATTCTGAAATAAACCAATATCCCAGCAAAATTGAAAACTAAATTAATAAAACCAAGAAGGGCAGAAATGTGATGAAATGCGGAGAAAAGCAAAAAATCACAATAACATTCTCCGATCAAAACCAACACAAGATATTTCCTGATTTCAAAAAACAATTTAAATAAAAAATAAACCAAAGAAAATAACCTGAAATTTACTCATATAACTCTAATCATTACAAAGACCATCGCCAAACATAAACAATAACTAACCTACCTTTGAAAAATAAAGAAAGCTATTTCATACTAAAGAATAATAAAGCATCATAAGATATTGAGATTCAGCTTTTGAAAATAGCTTACTTTCAACCCGAATTCAATAACAGATTTCTCATTTTTTAAAGAAAGTCTGGAATTAGAAACACATTCCCAAATAGATGTCTACTGGATTTCTTCCTAGTTATGTTACAGCGGGTTATCCCAGATCAGAAGGTTGTGTGTTCGAATTCCGTCTAGGTCACCAATTTATAGCGGGTTATCCATTCTTTTTCAATTTATAGTGAAGAGTCCGTTCTAGTGAAAAAAAGGGTAGTTTTGTATTGTTACAGGTTAACGGAATTGGGCTTCGTTGTAGATAGCCCACTATAAGTCATAAAATCATTACAAATCAAGAAAAGCAAATTGAGTTGAAAATAACATTTTATATATACACATATCAATTAAGGTTTTTACAATTAAAGTAATACTTGAAGTATAGGTCTAACTGATGTTAAAATGTCTATGGGAATAAAATGCTGAAAGGAGAATTAATACTTAGGTATGTGGGAGCGCTGTAAATAAGGAATGTCTTTGATGTATTCGCTCTTTAGGTCAGTAAGCAGTTTGAGACAGTGAAAGATAAGAGGAGAGGGGAGGGAGGCTAGGATAGTGAGCCGCTTGACTTAGATCAAGAGGATACTGATTACACTCCTCTTCCTCGAGTCAGTCCGTGTGTGTGTCGGCCTGCGCCGGTCTGTCTGGCGATGATTTCTGTATCGGCTTTTTACATTTTCTTTTTAGATCGCAGCAGATCATTTGGGAGTTCACACTTGTATTTGATTTTTGGCTTCCCATTGGCCGATAAATAAAATTCGCGTAGGCTCGCGAACTGGAAATTTAATATTTAATTAATTTTTATTTTTCAACCGGAATATCTGCGCGAGGCCAGCTGCGCACAGTCGAGTTTTGGTCTTTGCTTTTTGGTTGTGAGGGTGCAAACATCCGGTCCCTCGCTATGCTCGGTCGGTATCACCACAATGTCATGAGAAAGGAGTGTTTGGAGAATCTTATTCTTACAAGTAAGGTAAAGCGAGAGAGAGAGAGAGAGATGAAAACAACGCGTAACATAGTTGGTGGGCTTGAGCAAATTGATGACAGAGTGGGGTTCGGATGGGGTAACAGGAGAATGCGTGCTAAGTTGCTACGAAGGAGAATGAGATATGGAATGCCATAATCGCCTACGTCCTGAAAAGAGACGGCACATAGAAGAAGAACTAAGATCTCTTTGTTTAATGAAAGACAACTTTTCAAATCGAGTTTGGTTTTCATTCTGGTAACGATTTCTAATGATATGATTAAAAAAAAACTCCAGGAGATTGCATTCGACTCCAATATAAAATTATATCTGCTATTTTGACATTACAGCAGCATATGAGCACATCAATAAAGACTTCCACTTAGTCCAATGAGAAAACCGACTTCCAAATTCAGATACCCTTGCACGCATCGATATCACAGAGGAACTGTATCAGACCACAAAATTATACATACCTCGCGAGGACAGCAAAATGGAAACATCTCAGACAAGTACAGCAAGAGAAGATCCCCGGTTTGTTTAAATTTTTCCAAAACAATGTCGTGCATTTTTATGAACACAGATATGTAGTGATGAACACAGTTCCCTTAAGCAATTCATACCACACGAAACTACCAATATAAGTTGTGGTGATACCGACCGAGCAAAAGCGAGGGACCTGATGTTCGCACTCTTAAAACCAAAAAGCAAATGACCAAAAGGTCGTCGGTGTGCACCCCGGATGTGAGCAGGTGTTCCGGTTGAAAAATAAAAACTAATTAAATATTAAATTTCCAGTTCGCGAGCCTACAGGAATTTTATTCATCGACCAATGGGAAGCCCAGAATCAAATACATGTGTGAATCCAAAATGACTTGCTGCGATCCAAAAAGAAGATATAAAAAGTCGATTCAGAAAGCATCGCCAGACAGAAAGACCGACAGACTCGAGAGAGACGAATGTAATTAATATCTCCCTTGACCAAGTCAAGTGACTTACTATGCTCGTCGCCTTCACCTCCCTTTTTCCTTCGTCCCTGTCTCAAAATTACTTATTGACCTAAGGAGCAGATACTTCAAAGACATCCCTTACTTATAACGCTCCCACATTCCTAAGCATTAATTCTCTTTTCAGCATTTTATTGCCATGAACATTTTAACGTCTGTTGGATCTATACTTCAAGTATTACTTTAATTGTAAAAACCTTAATTGAGATGTGCATATATAAAATGTTAATTTTTAACTCAATTTGCTTTTCTTGATTTATACTCATTTTATGACTTATAGTGGGCTATCTACAACGAGGCCAAATTCCGTCAATTTTCAACAATACACAACTATCCTTCACTAGATCGGACTCTCCACTATAAACTGGAAAAGAATGGATAACCCGCTATAAAAGCAATGATACAGATTTCCTACCCGTGGCCAATGTACTGATTATGACAGGTGGGGATCTATGCCAAGGATATAAGTATTCATAGCCGGGAAAAGAATCATCATGAAGAAAAAAAATAACATCCTTTATGAAGTGTTCGAGAAAATATCACTTTGGCACGTGATATTTGACAGTAAAAGTAATGAAAAAAATGCTGATGATAATTTAAAAAGAAATACAATCACTCGATGTCCTAGAATATTTTTTATATTTTCTCTCGGCATACACTATTGGCTATAATTATGAGGCAACCCCAGTTTTTTTAAAAATATTTATTTCATAATATTTTAGTATTTATTGCCAAGTGGACAAATGAAAATGGAATGGTTCTTTTGTTACTATTATTTTGCAAAATTTTACAATGTAGCCAGGAAGCCTTTGCTTCGGCCAGCCAATAAGAAGAGACTAGCATGGGGAAGAGAGCACAAAAACTGGACACCAGAACAGTTCATTTGATGGCCATGTTATTGTGCAGTATTAAAAAAGAACAATTCTATTTTCATTTAGAATTATCCACTTGGCAATAGATACTAAAATACTCATTTCTTTTTAAACATTGGGTTGCCTAATAATTATGTCCGGTAGTGTATGTATATATATATATATACATACACACACATCCATACATGAAATTTAAAATATTATTTGGTTTTTAACATCATTATTTTTAATTGATATTTGAGTGGATAGCCTCTTTATTTTTTATAGAAATATAATCCATAAGAATATGCACAGGCCTTAATCGTTTGAGGAATCATATTTGTAAAATTTCTATCTTCCTGCACTGGGTAAATGCTGTTTCTATATCGAACCTGTCTTAGGAATGGACAACAAAGAATTTAATGACAAGCAAGATACATTTTAACCGTTAAATAGATGTTCTCCTGATTCCATTTACAACAAAGCCTGTTGATAATATAATGTTCTGTTTAATTATATATATATTGTAATCCGCAGACAGATCTGTTTCGCTGTATCACAGCTCATCAGTACGGTTAGACTCCGATTGCTACATAACCCAGGCTCGAAACCCGACCGAATTGGCGTCAGTCGGTGACTCTGAAATTGGCAAGGTGAATTCTAATAGAGACAGATTCGAAAGAGAACTCAATGTTAAATTTTATTGCTAAATTTAACAGAGTATTATAATCAGGAAACAAAAGTTAGTTATTTTTACAAATCCGTTGGTAATACTTTATTTTGCGGTCCCGGCCGCTTTTTAAACTTAAATTCATACAACAGTGAATGTCTTAAATTCGTCCAGAACAAGTTATGTAGAATAGAAAAAGTGGGGAGAAAAGAATAAACATTAGAAACAAAAAAGAGAGGGAAGGAAAAATTGAATAACAGAATAAGAGGGGAGGGGGGTAATTTAAGTTATTTGATGCCATCTCTAGGAAACGTCTCTGACCTAGATATCCACAATCTTCGTTGGTGAAAGAGTTGAAATTTGACCCGAGATGCTCGTTGACCGTTTTAGTTGTATGATATTGGAGTTTGTAATTTAAAGTTTAGGGGTTGAATTTACATTCAACAATTGATTGTTATCATCATATGGTACTAAAAAAATTAAAATCTAGAGACCTAGAATTAATAATAATTAAGGATTCGAAGATTAAGGGATTTAAAGAAAAGATTATAAAATACTATAAAAAATATTTTAAAAATTAAAAAATAAAATGAACCATTAAAGTAGATGAGTGAATAACTAAGAATATGTCATGAATAATAGAAACATTAGGATGTGCGTTGTGGTGCATTGGATATCGGCTTGGAAAGAGAAATCGGGGAGCAGAGTTCGAATTCCAGCTGAATTCATTGCATTCACTTACGCGCAAATACCCTTGGAAAAGGTATTAATCCGTCTATTCCTTCCAGTTATGGGTTAAATAACAGGACAGATTCGGGTTCTCTAGCCTTAGTCGGCAACCAGTCCACCGCAGAAAGCAATGACAACTTACTGCGGGATAATCTTCTGCCCAGTCAGTCATGTCTCTTTCGAAACATGATCGCTCAAGCGTGTATCACGTATGACACTTATATGACTGAATAGAAACATTACTAATAATACTGATAAAAGTACTAAGGATAAAAGTCAAACAAATCTAAAAATGGAGATACTTATTATCTTAATGGTGAGGATGACATACAACAGTAGGTGGGTATGAATTAATAATAATAATTTATATGAAAAGCCAATTTGAAATATATAATATATAAAATACAATAGATAAAATCTTATATTTTAATAAATTTAATATATATCTACTTTTAATAATAATGGTAAAATTAATAATAACATCATAGCAGTAGAGTTCTTGTATACTTATATCTAAATATGAACTTAGTCATAGACTTACATTTAAATTATAAATACAGTTATATGCTTATATACTTACACTTAAATATAAATACAATCATATAATCACATTCAAATATAACTTTTATATATAATGATATACTTATATATATATTATCTGTGTATCTACTCTTAATAACGGTGAACCTAATAGTAATAACAATACTAATAAGAATAATAATAGCATGGTAGTAGACTACCTATGATAGCAATATTGTAAAATTTTTGAGGGCATAATGTCTTAAGCGGGACTTTCCAGGTTATTCTCAAAAAACAAACTTATAGGTTTAACTTTCATCTTGTTAAGTGACCCTATACCTGTTTCTATGTCTGCATTTAAAAATCAGTTCGTTTCTCTGGTTTAGAAGTTCATTTGGACTCTTATATTTGATGATAGCTACTTTTCCTCCAAGCATAGAATGCATCTGTCCCTGAAATTGTTGGGAGTGTGAGAATATTTGATGATCAACTGTCCTTTAATTTCCAGTAATATTTTGATATGGTTGTTTGGTGTTTCAGTGAGGCGTTGGAAAATGAATGGTTGTGGTTATAAAATCTTTGTTTCCAACTACCTGTCTATATACCTGTGTATACTCATTTTGTTGTTGGTGTCCTCCACTGGAAAACAGGTGGCTTTACAAATTGCTTTGTCTGAGTTACATCTGACGTATACACGGCAGTTAGTTTTGTTGATGCAGTTGCAAGGAGGTTTGTGTTCTTGAGGTATGTTGTGGAAATTTCAAAGTAATTTGTTGTTGTGGGAATTGATTATATTTTGAATATTTTTGGTTGGTTGAATAACTTATTTTTCGAGTTTTCCTATTGAATAATTTCTTCAGGGGGTTACTTTTGTGGAAGTGTTTGTTAACTAAACTGAGAAAGTGTTTGCTTATGTATACATTGAACAAATTGCAGAATGGAGAGTTGCACCATATTATTTGTCTTTTCCTATTTTTGCGCTTGTCTATATATTTAGTTTTTCCATTTAAATTTTCATGGTACATTAATTCTTCTCTAAAGGTACTCTTTTTAAATACTTCATTGTATACTGTATACTTGTTTCCTGATTATGTAAACTTATTTATAAATAGAGCTTTGTCTCTGTGTGTGTGTGTGTGTGTGTGTGTGTGTGTGTGTGTGTGTGTGTGTGTGTCGCCGTTACCTATAAACTCCGAAACGGCTGAACCGATTTCCTTGAAAATTTACACAGTTGTACTATAAGCGTCTGCGGGTGTTCTTAGCTAGATTTTATGTCGAAGTAACCCCAATAAATATCGATAATCGATAATCGAAGAAAATCGGGTTATAGAAGGTGTGGTTCGATTTTAATCAAATTTGATACACTCATAGACAAAGACATAAGAAACGATATTCAGAAGTTCCAAGATTGTAGTTCTGACAGTAGTGCAGAAAATCGATTATATATAGATATATATATATATAAAAGGCAAGATAATGGGATTGATCAAAATCAGATTTTTAGCCCTTTTATTTTAGTTTTTGCGTCGGGTAATAATAAGTAGGTATAATTGTAGTTCTTAGTCTCAGCCATGATCCCATTTAATCAGAGAACTGATTTAGCCCTCAAAATACAGTTTACGACGAAAAACCTTATTTGATATTGATACCAGGAAATGAAAATTTGACTTACATCCATTCATTTTTATTTCAGTCTACGGTTTTGCTTTAACTGGAAACAACTATTGCTTTTTGTCTTTCGTGCCAACGTCCAAAGAGTCTGAGCTCCAGGACCATGGATTAGTTTTAAAGCTTTCATTAAACCCGAGCAACGCCGGACTGTACTGCTAGTATATATATATATATATATATATATATATATATATCAAACTATTCACTCAAATACGAGAATCCATTAAAAAATAATAATGTTAAAAACCACACAAGATTGAAAAATATATCGGCTAAATGCTAATTTCGTAATAATGTCGCTTGATTTTGTTTACATTCGATACAATATCAGCAGATATCAATTGATCGATAAAAAGAAATCCAGAGAACATCTATTAAAGGTTAAATAAAATATTTATCTGGCGTTAACAGAACAGTGATCAATGTAATGTAACAAATCTCTTATATATATACATGTACATATATATCACTAATGAATTAGAGCCCTCTGGCTATTGGCCGTGTATAATGATAATATACACGCTAAAACGTCTGCCTTCTTCTACTGAGTGCCAATAGCCCAGGGTGGAATCGCCGACTGACGCCATTTCGGTTGGGTTTCAATCCTGATAAAAAGCAATCGGAGTCTAACCGTACTGATCAGCTGTGATACAGTGAAACAGATCTGTCTGTGGATGACTGACAATATATATATGTATATATATATATATATATATATCCTACGTATAAAGCACGACTCGGAGTATTATGCACTACGCAATCATCGTGTATATATTAGTTCATGATGCACATAGTCGTTTATTTCAATCACCTGATGCTTGCATAGTGCATGAAACGCCGGGTCGTGTTTTATACGTAAGATATATGGAATATTAATTTCCAGATTGGTTCGCCACGTAAGGAATAAAATTGAAATATGTAAAAGACCCTGATATCTCATGGAGTATAGTAAAAACGCCCAAAGTTTCCGCCGGTGGAAACGTATGCAGATTGTGCCACGAAGAAAAATTGGTTATTTGGCTTTTAGCAGAAATATCATAAATTACGTCCAGATGTAATTATACCCATAAGTACTTACTCACATAGATGAAAGTATTCTAAGACCCTTAAAAAATTCCTCCCTAATTTTGAAAGTTCCAGTAAAATCAGTTATTGCAAATCTCCTGAAGATACCGAAATTTGAAACCTTGTTTGCGGAAATAATTCATTTCCAAATGAAAAATATTAAAAAATTCTACAATATAATAGGACCGAGCACTTTTTTATACAACTTTTTACTGGTATAATTTAATTATGTCCAAAACTAACTAATATATATATTTTATAATCTTATCGCACCATGCAAGGCAGTTTACTGGCACTGGTGCGCAGGGGGTTACATAGGAGGAAAATTATGAGAAAGAGTGGCAGATTATAGGGTGTGTCAAGAAGTAGGTAAGAGAAGGATGAGAATACTGATGAGAGTAGAGTGGACAGAGAAAGGAGCATGAGCGAGAGAGGATGCCAGTCAGTCAGATAGGATATGACTATTGAATTTACATTTAAAATCTTGGAGATTGTAGCTGTCGGGGAAGCAAGGAAACCGAAAGGAATTATTTTACGTCGATGGCACGACAACATGCACCTGATGATTGCGTAATTTATAAAATGCCGAGTCGCGCCATCGACAAAAGATAATATGTATATTTATTAAGATATTAATGCAGGTTTCATTGAATAATATAGACAAGTTTTGTCTATTAATTTTGTGTAGGATCCGTTCATACCGTCTGATATACTTGATGGTGATGTCGTTGAAAGACAACAAAAAATCACAGTAATTGTTGATTTTTTTATCGGGTCTAAGCTTTCGGCTCACATAAGCCATTATCAAAGAGTAAATATTAATACACAGTAAACATAGAACATTTAAGTTATTAACAATAAAGATAATTGAATTGAAAATATAAGTCCATCCCTACCGTGGCGGATGGCCGAAGACAGTGACAAAATAGTGGCGTTGTGGTCCCTGGTCTGATTACAGACATTTGAGTACGTTATTGGAAATATCAAAATTGATTCTATTCAAACCAGGTTTAAATTGTTTAATGTAGATTGCTTCAAGGATTTTTAGTTTCTGTTTGTTATTTTCTTGTTTAATATGTACGTGTTATCAACAAGCGTTTTTCTCAGAAGTGTGCGTTGATAACCGTGTTGTTCTAAATGACGGAATATATTTGAATTTTCATTTAAGTGCAACGTCAGACGCTGTGAGAGAGAATTTGTGGTGTGGCCAATGTAGATATTATAGAGGTTGTTAGAGATACATTCTCTAAATGGACATATGAATTTATATACTACATTGGTTTTTTGCAAATCACTAACGGTGGGGGAAGAGTCGTTGCGGACGAATGAATTAGATGTAGTGGATTTAGTGTAATATATAATAAACTTAATTCTTTTGTTAGAGTCTGTCGGAGAAATATTAGTATTTATGAGTTTTTTTAGGATGTTTTCATCTAGTTGGTAGTTGGAGTGCATCTGGCTACGGTATAAGAGAGTGATATGTTTAGGATTGGTTGGGTTAGTATCATGTGTTGTTTTTTCCATGTTAAGCTTTTTAAGAAAATAGCGTATTTGTTCATCAACTCTATAGTTGGGAAAATTATTATTGATGAGTGTCTGTTTTATGTTTTTTAGTTCACTGTGGAAGATCTGATTTGTAGATGAATTGACTTTTGCACGATATAATAGATTTTTTATAATGGCTATTTTGTAATAGTGGGGGCATTCACTAATATAATTGAGTGTGGAGGGATTTTTAT
Organism: Ascarosepion bandense; assembly: GCA_037127315.1. Lineage (NCBI taxonomy): Eukaryota > Metazoa > Mollusca > Cephalopoda > Sepiida > Sepiidae > Ascarosepion > Ascarosepion bandense. Next base: position 2,746,481 of record JBBBDQ010001244.1, on the reverse strand, counting down.
TAGTGGGTTTTTGATACGGTGAGATAGTAAATTTATTGTTGTCAGTGTTAATTAATATATCAAGAAAAGGAATTTTGTTATCTTTGCTAAGTTCATAAGTGAATTTTAAAACTGAGTTATTTTGAAACTGTTTTTGAAGTTGTAAAACCATCAACATATCATAGATATATTGATGGTTTTGTAAATTTTGCGAAGGTAGTATTTTCAAGGTTAGACATGTAGAAATTACTAAAAGTCGGACCAAACACTGAACCCATGGAGACTCCGTCACGTTGTATATATAGAGTGTTGTTTGGATCAACAAATGGCACTTCAGTAGTACAAGCTAGTAGAATTTTTCTTAGGATGTTGGGATTAATTTTGAGTGGGGGTAATGAAGGATTACTGTAAACATTTCTTATAATTATATCAATAATTTCACTGACGGGTACATTAGTAAAAAGGTTTTCCACATCAAGTGAAGCTATGATTTCATTGTTAGGTTTTTCGCTCTTGAGGATTTGGATTGCCTCTAGGGTTGACTTTATGCTGTATTTACTCGGAAGGTAGGGTGTGATAAGCTGGTTAATATGTTTAGTTAACTGGTATACAGGAGTAGGAATATATATATATATATATACCAAGTGTGCTATTTTATATATATATATATATATATATATATATATATATATATATACACACATACAATAGCACACTTGGTATACAATCTAGGTAAATTCGGATAGAGCCGAACGCAAGAGAACTCAATGTTAAATTCATTTATTTAATTCAACAGACTAATATAATTTATAAAACATTTTAGATTATTACAATGGGTAATGCATATTTCACCACGTCATGATATTATCATCACGGCTCATCAGACCCCAATGGACCATTTCGGTTTGACGAGCCGCGATAATAACATCATGACGCGGCGAAATATGTATCACCCATTGTAATAATCTAAAATCTTTTATAATATATATTTTATTTTTCAACGAAAATTTTCGAATAACCCATGAGAAATTTTCCATCCCAATAGACTGTCTAGTCAAACCCGATTCGGATTGAGTTTAGTGTCAGAAGTATAAATTCATCAGATTAAATGCAGGAAACATGGATCAGGTTAAAGTGTACAGTTTCATCTTACAAAAGGCAAGTGTCAAGAGAGGTTAGAAGATTACTGTGTTAAAGAGAAATAGTTATATAAAGATAAAACCCGAATAGTAAATTCATAACATTTAAATAACGTTGTAAGAAAAAAAAAAGGGTTACGAATAATAATAGAAAAAGGAAATAATGGAAGGGAAGCTAGGCGGATCATATAGAGTGGGATTTTACATCTGTCTTAAAAATTCATGGGAAAATACCTAAAATTAAATGAGCAACTGTCTTCATTATAAATTGAAAGAAGAGCTAGATTAAAAACCACTATTCATGCATTTAATTTTATAAAGTGTGATCATTTCAAAGTAGAGCTTAATATTTTAATTTTGGTATTACAATGGTTTATCAATGCATTATATCACTACATATAAATTTTCATGATTCAGAAGAATATTGTTCTTCTTAAGGTGATTATTTGATAATAATTGATTAAATTGTTTATTATAGAAAATATAAAATGATTACACGGTTCTTCAGGAAATTAAAGCGGCTTGTTTGTAGGAATAAAATCGTCTGATTTTAATTGTGTCAACATTTCCTAATCAAAACTGAAAGACAGTTTGAAGTATGGATTTGAAACTTTTGGTCGCGAGCAGCACAATATTAGATAATATTAAAATATAACACCTTAATTTAGTCGGTGTATGATACTTACAATGAACATCCACTATTTAATTGAGTAGTCAATAATTATTAACAGCAGGTTGGATTAACGGTTCTGTTTTGTTTTGTTTTTTAAGTTGATCTTGTTATACATTATCTGTCAAAACTGGGTTTTTTATGATTAGATAAGTGTATTCGATTTATAAAAACCATTTAATTATTGTATTGGTCAGTAATTTTAATAGAATAAATTTTAGGTAATATTGGAGCATAAGACATAATTGAACATTATAATTAATAATATTTTAAACAGTATTATTATTGGTGTTTACATAATACAATCAATTCATTTCTATGCTTTAGTAGTATTTTATATTTAAGGGAGATTATAAACTGCAGTTTTTTTATTTAGGCAGAGAGCGTCATAGAAAGATTTACAGAGACTTGTTTTAATCGAAACTTAAAATTAAGATTAAACATACAACTTTATACAAAAAACTGATAAACGCTAATTTGCATTTACTTCTCAAAAAATACAAATTTAGATTTATTGAAATAACTTCGCCTAAATACAATTATACTCTAAATATAAACGGTAGGTGATTAAAGATTAAGAATATGTAGAACCAGAATTAATTATACATTCGGCATTAGAAGAATCAAAGGCTAGTGTATATATATATATATATATATACTGAACTATCGCCCGGTTCACACTCCACCATCCTCTATTGAACAGGTGAAGAGGCTCATCCCTTGTTCCCTGTTTAGGATGTGGTTTCCGGCTTTCTCTTTACCAATCTTTTCACTTTTCCTTTTTGTTTATTTTTTTTTCAATTGGAGTAGATAGACTGAACTATCGCCCGGTTCACACTCCACCCACGTCTATTGAACAGGTGTAGAAACTCATCCCTTGTTCCCTGTTTAGGATGTAGTTTTCGGCTTTCTCTTTTCCAATCTTTTCACTCTTACGTAGCCCCATGCACACCAGCGGCTTTAGATGTAATTTATTTACAGAATAGTCAAGTTTTAGAAAAACTACCCATCTATTAAACTAAAGGAATGTGATGATTTTTAAATCCCGTCTTTGAAAATAAATTTAAATTATATTTTAAATAGATTTTTTTTAGATTACTTCATTTCAGTATACCTGAAAATTTACTATTATTTTCTGTGGCTTATTTATTGAAAGAAATAAGGGTAGATTTTCATTTAATGCTTATGTACCTGTATATATGTATATTTACTTATATTTATAATTGCGTGTGTGTGTATGAGCGGATGCACACTGATTGAGCACTCTGGAAGAATGGTAGACATTGAAAAACAGTAGCTACTCTGGCATCTACGCATCGTTCATTCAGCAATGAATTAGAATACTCTCAGCTGTTTGGCGTGTATAATGATAATATACACGCTAAAATTCTGCCCCTTTCTACCGAGCGCCCGTAGCTCAGAGGTAGAATCGCCGACTGACGCCAATTCGGTCGAGTTTCAATCCTGGGTAAAAGGCAATCGGCTGTCTAACCGTACTGATGAACTGTGATATAGCTAAACAGATCTCTCCGCGGATGACCATATATATATATATTTGACTGTATATAAATTTTCCATTTGTAAACGAGTTACAAATAGAAAACTTTCAAAATTTCTCCAATATGATTGTATTGAATACTTTTAATACAAATGTGCACTGATCGAATTTTATTATGACCCAAAACTAAGTAATTAAAGAATATATATATTTTTACATATGTGAAAAGTGTATGTATATCATTACATATATATATATATATATATATATATATATATATATATATATATTATTTATATATTATATATGCGTGGTACTCATTTAAAAGCGCTCCATATCAGTGATAGTGCAGACATATTCATATAGATAGGTGTGAGTTTGTAACCCTGGATTTCACGCTCTTGCGATTGTCAGTCAAACTCTCTTTGTCTTACGATCGCAAGAGCGTGAAATCCTGCTTTACAAACTCACACCTATATATATATATATATATATATATATATATATATATATGAAATTCTTCTGGGTGACGCAACTTGACATCCTGTATTTTTAATGATTTTATATGAGCTACCAGGCACATTAAGTTGAAACACAGTTTGTCCTACAAACACAGAAGTTAAGCAACCTCGAGGCTGGTTAGTATCTATATTAGTAACCGTCTGGAAGTACCAGGTGCAGTAAGTTTGGATGTGTGTAGAGAGCAAGTGTTAAACATAGAGCTGCGTACCGATTCCTGTTAGGTTCTTTTTACTCACGTATCCGTAAACACCCTCGGGAATGCTATGACTCTACCCCTTCTCTTTTCGCTTTTTTAATTAATACGACTTGTTTCACTTAAGCATTATTATCTGACTCCGCTATAAATACGCTGCAAATGATTGCGAAGCCGTGGAAAGCAAATGAATTAATCAATTATGTACACGAAGAAATGTTGTTTTTTCGGTTCAAAGATATTATCTGAACGTTAATGATCGTGAAGCGGTTTCCATGGTTAAAATCGATCTTGAAACTTTTCCTTCTAATAGTGACTGACCACAGATTGTATTATTGATTAATTACTGTGTCTCCTTGTGAAATAAAATTTATAGTTTTGTGTTAAATATTTACTGTTTGGAATTTAAAATTCTTGTTCGTATAATCATTTCACTATGACCACCGGTAGTTCACAGGGAGAAGAAATAGGGTGCAGGGGATGTTGAATAAAAGGTAAGAGGTGGATGTGAAATAAAAGAGATAGTAGATGCGCAACTGATGTTGCATTTAAACTTGAAAATTTTAGCTGTCACGGAAGAAAGAAAACGGAATAGAGTTTCACAAAAAAGAAGTGTGAGAAAAGACACTGTAGAAGTAGAAGATACGGTTATATGTATCTATCTCGACGGGAAAAATGGTACGACCTTGATAACAATCCAGTCAGTCAGTTAAGCGCCATACTTGATACACGCTTTGGGCGATCATGTCTCAAAAGAGACATGACTGACTGGGCAGAAGATTATACCTCAGTAGGTTACCATTGCTTTCTACGGTAGACTGGTTGCCAGCCAAGGCTATAGAACCCAATCTGTCCTATTATTTTATAACTGGAGGGAAGAGATGGATCAATAACTTTCCCAATGGTATTTGTGCGTAGATGAATGCAAGGAATGCAAGGAGCCCAGTTCGAATTCCATTTGAATTCGTTGTATTTCACTTACGCTCAATTTACCCTTGAGAAAGCTATTAATTCGTTTATTTTTTCCAGTTATGGGTTAAATAACAGGATAGATTGAGTCCTATAGCCTTGGCTGGCAATCAGTCTAACGCAGAAGAAAAGGCAATCTACTGCGGGATAATCTTCTGCCCAGTCAGTCATGTCTCTTTTGAGACATGATCACCCAATCGTGTATTGCGTATGGTACTTAACTGACTGACCACTCTAGTAGCTCGCATAAATACATGTGGTCCGGGAAACAAGGAAAGAAAGCTCGTCAGAGCAGATGCCATGAAACTAAATATCGTTGGTGAGAAAGTCGCTGAAAGTGGGCTGCCAAATTAGGATCTATGATGTAGCAGATCATTTTTTTTTTTTTTGACGCGGGGGATTTGTCGAGAACCTCAACATTAATAGGAGAGATATGGCAACAGTATTCAATGCGTGGCCGAATGGTAGATTTATTAAATGTTAAAAACGGATTGTCCTTTTTATCAAACTGATGCCACATGCCGAAGGAAGCATTCCATAAGTTGAGTAAGGTATTAAGAAACAGGACAATTTCGCTAGAAACAACGAAAATAGTACTGAATTGCTATGTGTTGTCCGTTCTTTAATATGGCAGTGAATGCTGGACAATATCATCAAAGATGAAGGTAAAACTTCAAGCAACTGAAATGTGGTTCTACAGAAGGATGCTGCGAATATCATGAATCGAGCATGTGAGCCATTATGAGGTTTTAGAAAGGATGGAAACGAAAAGGAAATTAATACTGAGCATCAGAAAGAAACAGCTGAAGTTCCTGGGACATGCAATGAGGAAGGAGGGATTGGAGAACCTGATACTAACAGGCCAGATAGAGGGAAAAGAGACAGGGGAAAGCAAGGGATAACATAATTGAAGGACCTAATTAGGTGGATGATGGTACGTGGGTTGCATGGTGAATCAGAAGAAGGCGTTCTCAGAGACACCATGGACAGGGAAATGTGGAAAGCCATGGTCGCCTCCGTCCTGAAGGAAGAGGGGATATAGAAGAAGAAGACGCCACCCAAGGCTAGGGAGTACAGTCTACTCAAGAAAAACACCAAAATATGCACAGCATGGTTATAGTAAACGGATCCGTTAGCGAAGAATGAACTGAAGGGATCCTGGAAATATTTGGACCGCAGGTCAGTCTACGCGAGTTTGCGGTAATAGGCTAGAAATTTTAACTCAGGCCCATGCCGTCATTTTTCTATGTCCATACTCCATCAAGACGTTAGTAACCATGACTCTCCACAAGTTCCTGTCTTTTATAGCTCTTAGTAATTGTTTTTACTATCTCTTCTAAGCCCTGTTCTGCTACCTAATTCGATTTTCAAGCACTTTCAATTATCAATAATCGTCGTTGGGGAGGGTGAGATTTTTTTTTACTTTTTGTGTGTTAAATTGACTGCTTTTATTAAATTAGATGCAACAATTGTTGCTTCAGACAGCTTTATTATAGGTGGGGATAAGAATTAGTAATTGGCTGTGTCAGTTATTAAAAAAAGTCTATTATGTTCGTACCCAACCATAAACAAAACCGTTTTGATAGTATTTAACGACATGTCTCTAAAAATGATTTTGCACCTCGAGGCGGTGTATTCGTTAGCAAGCTTATCTCGCTAGAATCATTACAATTGAGTAGTGAGTTCGATCCTCACTGGGTGTCCCTTACTTTCGTCCTTGTGCCACATCTAAGCTAAGCTTCGAAAATCACCGTCTCCGAAAATGATTTGCAACCATCACCTCACCTAGCGGTGCTCAAATCATTATATATATATATATATATATATATATATATATATATATATATATAATCGTCATCCACATACAAGCCCGTTTCACAGCTCATCAATGTAGCTAGACATCCACATCTCTCCGGCCGGGATCGAAACTCGACCGATTTGGTGTTAGTCGGAGTCGCTAACCTTTAAGCCATAGGCACATGGATTCAGGAAAAGGTAAATTTTAACGTGTTATATGTAAGCGGCGTATACACACGCCAGTCACCAAAATGACTTAATTAATTGCTGAAGATTAACGCATAAATCGCAGACGTGGTAACTGTTTTCTTTTTTTAATTTCCCTCTCCTTTATATACATAAGTAAACCATCTGCAGACAAGCCTGTCTCGTAGCTCTTCAGTTCGGCTAGATTAACAGTTTTGCCTCAAGCCGGGACTGAAACCAGATTAATTAAACAGTTCTTCAATACGGCAGTGAATGCTGGACAATATCATCGAAAATGAGGACAAAACTGGAAGCAGCGGAAATGTGGTTCTACAGAAGGATGCTGTGGATATCGTGGACTGAGCATGCAAGCAACGATGAGGTGCTGGAAAGAATGGCAACAAAAAGGACATTAATACTGAGCATCAGGAAGCGGTAACTGAAGTTCCTGGGACACGCAATGAGGAAGGAGAGCCTGGAGAACCTGATACTGACTGACCAAATAGAAGGAAAGAGAGACAGGGGAAGGCAGCGGATAACATATCTGCAGGCCTGATCAGTTGGCTGACGGAACGAGGGTTGGCAGGAGTAAGGGGAGCAAACATACTCGGAGCCACAAGGGATAGGGAGACGTGGAGAACCATGATCGCCTACGTCCTGAAAGGACAGGGCACATAGAAGAATAAGAAGTCGGACATTCACCCACCAGGCCATTGGCGCAACATGAAAGAAATGCCGATTTCATAGCGTGTAATGTACCGTGTAATGTATTTTTTTACGAAATGTAAACAATGCTTAAAGCGGCCGAAATGTGGTTCTACAGAAAGATGATACGGATATCGTGGACTGAGCATACAAGCAACGACGAGGTGTTAGAAAGAATGGCAACAAAAAGGAAATTGATGCTGAGCATCAGGAAGAGACAACTGAAGTTCCTGGGACATGCAATGAGGAAGGAGATCCTGGAGAACCTGATACTGACTGGTCAGATAGAAGGAAAGAGAGACAGTGGAAGGCAGCGGATAACATATTTGCAGGGCCTGATCAGGTGGATGATGGAACGGGTTTTGCCAGGAGCAACAGGAGCAAACATACTAAGAGCCACAACGGATAGGGAGAAGTGGAGAGCCATTATCGCCTACGTCCTGAAAGGACATGGCACATAGAAGAAGAAGAAACAATGCTAGCAGCGAGTGTGATAACTTCTTCGAACGGGTGTTCTACATCGTAACTAGAGAACAGAGCTTAAAGCCTTAAATAACTTTATAAATTTATGAAATTTTCTCCCCTCTACAGGGTTCAATCACAAGTGACAGTATAACTAAACCATCCTTAGACAGGCCTGTTTCGCTGTATCACAGCTCTTCAGTGCGGCTAGATTAACCGTTTATTTCAGCCCGAAAATACCCCCCCCCCCCGATTTGATAACATATAGGGCGACAGTTAAAAATCCGTGGTAAGAAAACTTTCCTTGGTAAATAATCCAAATCGATCTTCGTAATATAATATTATCCTTTTTCTATTTGGGAAAAACTAGGATTTCTCACGTCATTGTAATATTTTGTAAAAGTGAAGAAGAGACTTGATTTTAATTCTTAATTTCCTATCCTACAAATATATCAAAATAGACTATTTCCTATGTCAGGCGATTCGAATTTTTTTGTTGTTTTAAAGATAGGTTCCTCATGAATAATAAAAAATCAAGATGGTAATGCAACTGGAGTTTTTAGCATTTTTTTGTAATTTTTTCCATTTTATGCAAAACACGATTTTGTATTTAAGATATATACATTAGCGTTTTCTAAAAAGTAACTACATTTATACAGAGAGGAACCAAGAAATGATATAATTCAATTTAATGAAATATTATTCAGCACAATCTAAATTGTAATGATTTCGGCTTATTAGAAAAGAACATTTTCAAATTCAAGTTTAAAATTCTCCGAAAAAGGTTTAAAAGACTGTTTTGCATTTATTTATTTTTTGATGCCTATTCTGTCACTTATGAAATCCAAAAAATCAAAATTCATTTACATTATTTACATTATATAAACTGTTGTCCTCATCTTTATTACAATATTCACGACATTTCGACCACTGTACGCTCCGATCTTCTTCAGGAGAATAAAATTTCGAACTGAACCCTTCATTTCGATAAATGATAAAGATTTTTCTCGTTCCATGAGTCATGTTACTTCCGGATGTCTTACCTATTGAAATTTCTTGGCATTGTTCTACTGGTCTCTTAACCCAGTGAAGCATAGGACATTGGTGACCCCTCACCATAGCACCCTGTATCCGTTATATTCCACTTGACACATAGCAAGGATGTCCAATGAAATATTCATGATTTTAGTGTTTGCAGTAATTTCACATTTTGCGATAACTGTATTTTTCGTCTTCCTGTTGACATACAACCGCCATTTTGACTACAGCGATGAGAAAATGAAATGTTGGTATTTTAGATTAAAGGATAATCTGCTGCACAGAGCGGAACTTTGCATTCGACTCTCAAGTGAAAGCTTATGAGTGATTCATTAATTAAATAATTAGCAAGTTTTCCCAATTAAACATTAAAGAAGTAAGAAAAGAACACTGTCAAACCGATCAAGCCTAAACTAATTCGAGGCTCAATTTCCTACCAATATTCAACCTGGATTTATCTTCGGTTGGATAGCTCAGATAGCGTTAAAAAGTCATTTTTCCAATCACCTAATAGAATGGCTACTTTGAAGTGGTATACTTGTTAGCAAATTTAAGTAGTGAGTTCGTCCTTAATGAGTAGCCCATACTTTCGGCCTTGTGCCACATCTAAGCTACGCTTAGAAAATCAACACCCAAATAAAAGTGTTTCCACAGCAACAATAACTAAGATTAAATTTAATTTTAATGAATTAATTTTTGTTCTTGAAGCTTTTATTTTAATTTCAAGCTAACATTATTAAAATTAAATATTTCCAGTTGTCAATTTAATTTGCTGTATTTCAAAACTAATTTAAATTGATGGAAGGAGAATATTTTTTTGTATTTTTTAATCACTAAAAATCTTCGATTTCTGAGCCATTTTATCCATTTAACACCCCAATGTCATTCTGGTTATCAAAAATGATTTTTAAAAAAGTTGACTTTTCTGAATCTTTATTTCAGAAAGATTAGATATTGTAAACTTTAATTAATCTGATTTGAACAAAAATATTACTTTTAGTTTAAAAAACCACAGAAATGTATTTTTAACGGGGATGTAGGTGTTTAGTTAAAGTGTTGAGCGCTTGACGCACATGCAGAAGTTGAATTGATTTTTCTTTACGGACGAAATATCTGTATAATTATTTGAGAAATATAGCGTGTACCCCTTTTTATATAATTTTATAACACCCATTAATCTGACAACTCTTGGAAAATATTCTCCTTAATCTAATATTTTATTGAATTTTAGTTACTTTGGATTTAAAATTGCCATAGTTATCGGTATTGCTTTATAATTTAGAAAATATCGGCTTTTTTATGCACGTCCCCACCAAAAAAAAAAGAAAAATTCAAAATTATTTTAATAATATTTGAGTATCTTCATTATAGTAAGATTTTCCATTTATAATTGTTAAATATATATTTTACTTAATAACAATATCGCCCCATCGAGACAAAGTAATGCAGAAATTGAATAGATTAAAATTGTATATATTATTGCAATTTAAAAATAAATGAAAATAATTTTTGTTAAAAGTTATTTTTCATCAATGTTTTCGTTAAGACAGTAATACCCATAATATATTTACTTAAAAAAATAATTGAGTTTTATTGTATTTTTATTTTACGCTTCAGAGCAGATTTGCGGAAATTAAAAGTCGTATTTTATCAAAACAAAAAAATGATTACATTCTCCAAGGAGTTCTGCATGAAACTAATTTAAACAATTTGTCGAAATTTCATGAAATTAAAAAGTGGGGTGACAATTGTAAAAAAATTTTCTACAAAGATTTTCAATAAAAGAAACATTTTTAAAATGATTATATTAGTCTGTGAATAAGTAGTGAAATTTTCATTAAATCCAACAATTATTTTAAGTTTAGCAAGAATTTATAAATCAACGGCTTTTTCGCCAGAAAAAAATACTAAAATATCCTATAGTAACTTTTACTCCCCCGCCGAGGTAAACAAAATTTTAAGTTTTGAAATGGATCAAAAATATAATTTAATAATTAAAAAACATTTATGCCATTCCTCTTATAATAATAACGTAACGATTTTTACAACGAACCTTTCTTTTTATAAAGTTTTAGCCATTTTTCCAATATGGTATGTTCATTTTATAGCGAACGTCTGGAGGTCTTAATATATATACAACGAGGATATAAATTAATTATGACATTTGAAATCTAAAATATTTAATATGCTATTAAAATTGTTTTGGCACAAAAATCAAGCTATTAGATAATGTTTGATCAGAAACAATCGGGTAGTACAGTCATAGAATGTGTGATAACAATCGGGTAGTACAGTCATAGAATGTAGTACAATCGGGTAGTACAGTCATAGAATGTAGTACAATCGGGTAGTACAGTCATAGAATGTAGTACAATCGGGTAGTACAGTCATAGAATGTGTGTAACAATCGGGTAGTACAGTCATAGAATGTAGTAACAATCGGGTAGTACAGTCATAGAATGTAGTACAATCGGGTAGTACAGTCATAGAATGTAGTACAATCGGGTAGTACAGTCATAGAATGTAGTACAATCGGGTAGTACAGTCATAGAATGTGTGATAACAATCGGGTAGTACAGTCATAGAATGTAGTACAATCGGGTAGTACAGTCATAGAATGTAGTACAATCGGGTAGTACAGTCATAGAATGTGTGATAACAATCGGGTAGTACAGTCATAGAATGTAGTACAATCGGGTAGTACAGTCATAGAATGTGTGATAACAATCGGGTAGTACAGTCATAGAATGTAGTACAATCGGGTAGTACAGTCATAGAATGTGTGATAACAATCGGGTAGTACAGTCATAGAATGTAGTACAATCGGGTAGTACAGTCATAGAATGTGTGATAACAATCGGGTAGTACAGTCATAGAATGTAGTACAATCGGGTAGTACAGTCATAGAATGTAGTACAATCGGGTAGTACAGTCATAGAATGGAGTACAATCGGGTAGTACAGTCATAGAATGTGTGATAACAATCGGGTAGTACAGTCATAGAATGTGTGATAACAATCGGGTAGTACAGTCATAGAATGTAGTACAATCATAGTACAGTCATAGAATGTAGTACAATCGGGTAGTACAGTCATAGAATGTGTGATAACAGCAATAAGCCAAAAATGAGCAGGACTAAATAAGAACTCCCCTAAACATGGTCAGCGGAAGTGTAACAATCTACAGCCAAAGCTGTTTTTTAAAACGGCTTCACCTCTAACATGGTAGAAAAGCCAGTAAGGCAAAAAGGGTTACTGGTCGTGGAATAATTAGCATCAAAAACATTGTTAAGAACAAAAAAATAATCATCAGGAGAACAGTAGATAGCAAATTGAATTTACATTTTTGAAGTTTAATGTTTATTGAAACGTGTGGAGCCGGAAGGGGGTTCTACAATGAAGAAGTGTAAGAAACGAAACAGTTAGCAAAGAATTTATGGCTATATCTAGTCACCTCAGCAGTATATTGATGAGACATTGTTACCAATCTAGTCAGTCAGTTAAAGTGCCATACGTGATACACGCTTGGGCGATCATGTCTCGAAAGTGACATGACTGACTGGGCAGAAGATTATTCGACAGTAGGTTGCCATTGCTTTCTGCGGTAGACTGGTTGCCGACCAAGGCTAGAGAACCCAATCTGTCCTGCTATTTAACCCATAACTGGAAGGAAGAGACGGATTAATACCTTTCCCAAGGGTATTTGCGCGTAAGTGAATACAATGGATTCAACTGGAATTCGAACTCGGCTCCCCGGTTTCTCGTTCCGAGCCGATATCCACTGTACCACAACGCACATCTAGTACCGTGCTTTAATCCAAAGAATCTACGCACTATAGCAAAGAGCTAATTCCAACAATTACCATCCAAGTATTTATAGAAAGTTCTTAGGGAGGTAGCCTTACGATGGTGGGTAACTCACTAAAGTTTCGACACCAGATCAGAGCCAATAATGTTGATGAATTTTCTTTGGATTTTATCAAAGAGCACAAAATAAATAGTAGGGGTGTCGGACCATATGTGGTAGCAATAATATAAGCATGGACGAATGATAGATTTATAGTAATGACCTAGCAGTGGATTGAATATAGTCTTTCCACTTCCTTTCAGCTTAGAACATTAGCCTGAAAAGGCGAAATGGCTCACTTACCTGGAGGTTAGCACTAGCCATGCTGATAGAACGCAGAGACTCTCTCAGATGATCAATGGACAGAAGTTGAGGTTTGGAGGCATTAACATTATTAAGCGATCGTTTGCTCCAGTTAACCCTGGGCTTGGAATCATTTTGGTTGACGGCTGGCATTTTGACCTTATCGAATCGATCAGTCTTACTTACCGAAACGACAGAACAGATCCCAAGTTGAAAGCAGATCGCGAAGGTCATTAATAAAAAAATCAAAAATAAAGTAGGACCAAGGATGGAGCCATTTTAGTATGAAAAATTCTAGTCGAGTCACCGTTCAGGTTAATTCTCATTTCACGATTTGTAGTAAAGAAAAATTCAATTTTGAATTTATCTGAAGGTTAATCGATCAGCAGAGACCTGAAGAAGACCTGAACAAACACCGGTCAGAAATTAGTGAGAGTAATCAGGGCAGTTCCTTGCATTCTCTTACGCGCAGATACCCTTGGGAAAGGTATTAATCCGTCTCTTCCCTCTAGTTATGGGTTAAATAATAGCACAGATTGGGTTCTGTAGCCTTGGCCGGCAACCAGTCTACCGCAGAAAACAATGGCAACCTACTGCGAGATAATCTTCTGCCCACTCCATCAAGTCTCTTTCCGTGCAAATGTTGATAGATTTTACGAGCCACTTTTTGTGATTGTGCACTTAATTTGTTTAAATAATTAACTATAAAAATAAATATTTAAAACTAGCACGTATCATGTTAAGAATATTTATACTGAAAACATTTTCAACCATATTTTAAAAAGGAAAGATTATTAGATTATGTTCTTTATTCATTTTTGTCACCATAGAGCAACGAATATAAACAAAAGCTGGTAAAAGCACAAAGGCTGGCGTAAGCTGGAAACACTTGTAAACAAACGTATAATTGACATTTATTTCACGAAGTCGAATATTTTTTTATCATTATTCCCGACAAATATATAAACAAGCTACTTAGAAAAATGTGGCATTCACATGAAGTTCCAGCCTGAGATAATCAGAATAGTTTTTGAGACTTCACACCATAAAAAATATTCGGAAAATTGTTTCAATCTATATCTATAAAAGTGACGAGGGTGGACGCTGTGTAAGTATTTGTTTATTTGATAGATTCGACTTAGCGTCTGCATTTTGCGGTCTAGCTCGACGGGAGTTGCGCTCAGATGTAGATCAAAATTTTACAACGCTAACGACACCTTGTGATTTTTCAGAAAGCCATTAGGGGAAGAAATTAGGGGTAGAAAGATATATATTATCACCCCACAATGTCATGGATATGAATTGATTATAATATAGAATCGTTTACCCCACTTCATATTATTTATATCTATATATGTTGTCCCTCCCCCTCCCACCCTAATCCAAAAGAGTCATTCTACATTGTTATCTATATGTAGCCCCAAGCGCAAAAGTGGCAGTGGAATGCCTTGCTTGGGGTGAAATGATTAAAAAAAATATCTATAAAAGTGACGAAGGTGGACGTTGTGTAAGTATTTGTTTGTTTGATAGATTCGACTTAGCGTCTGCATTTTGCGGTCTAGCTCGACGGGAGTTGTGCTCAGATGTAGATCAAAATTTTACAACGCTAACGACACCTTGAAAGTTTTCAGAAAGCCATCAGCGGAAGAAATTAGGGGTAGAAAAATATATATTATCACCACAAAAGTCAGGGTTCAGTTTATGTATTGATTATAATATAGAATCGATCACCCCACTTTATATTATCTATATCTATATATGTTGCCCCTGCTCCTCCCACCCTAATCCAACAGAGACATTCTACATTGTTATCCATATCTATAAAATCTTTTGTCACACGATGGAAAGTGTGACATAGAGATCCAAAGACGCATTTCGGAAGCTAACCAGTGTACTGAAAGACAGGAAGATCTCATTAGAAACGAAGAAAAGAGTGCTGGATAGCTATATGATATATGTTCTTCTGTATGAAAGTGAATGTTGGAAAATCTCATCAAGGATGAAGAAGAGGCTTGAGACAGCAGAAATGTGGTTTTAGAGAAGGGTGCTGAGGATACCATAGACAGAGGTAATGTGCAACGCTGAGGTGTTGGAAAGAATGCAAACGAGAAATATCTCATACTTAATATCAGGAAGAGACAAATTAGGTTCTTGCGATACGTAATGAGGAAAGAGGGTTTAGAGAATTTAATACTCAGAGGTCGAATAGAGGGAAAGAGAGACAGGGAAAAGCAGCGAGAGACGTATTTGTCAGGTCTGAGCAAATGGATGACGGTGCGGGGTTTAGAAGAGATACCAAGAGAAAATATATATTGAGAGCGACGAGAGACAGTGCCAAGTGGAAGTCCATGATCGCCTACGTCTTGAAGGGACAAGGCACATGAAGAAGAAGAAGAAGAATATTTAATGGCTGTTTCTGTTTGTTAGTTCATTTTACACGTTTTTATTTTACTTTTTTTTACTTTATATCTTGAACATATACTTTTCGTTTTTGTTTCGGTCGATAAGGTTTTCTATTTATGTCTTTATCTTTCCTTTTATGTATTTTTTCTTTTTAAGAACGTTTATTTATTTTTCTTTCTTTCTTTGTTTCTTTCTTTTTATGACTTCCGTTTTCGTTCTTTTAATGTCTTTTTTCTTTTTATGTCTTTTTCTGTTGGTTTTAAGCCCTGTACTTTATTTCTTATCTTTTATTTTATTTTCTTCCCTTTTTGTTCCTCTTTATCATTTTTCTTTCTTCTTATGTCTTAATTTTAGTTAAGTTCTTTTCTTAATTCTTTTTCTTTTTCTTTATAGATTTTTCATTAGTTTTTTCTTTTGTATTTCATTCATTGTCTTTCCTTTATCTTATGTTTTTCTTAAATTTTATGTATTTTTCTTTCTTTCCTCACTCGGGGTAATTTCCCCAAATATCAGAAACAAAACTGAAATATTTAAACAAATAGTTAAGATTTTCCCTGCTATTCCCCTCCACCTTTGAGTCCTTGACAAAATATACGGAAAATCTGTAATGTAATCAATCCCGACTTGGCAGATCAGATGCAGTCACTTTTCACCGGAGTAATGTGGCTTCCCTATGTCATTTCTTAAAAATATTTTCACGCCTTCTGCTCCGATGAAATTAGCGCACCTATGCATGAATTTACTTGAGCTACAAAATAGGTCCCACCCTTTTACAGTGAAACCAATAAAATCTAACCGCAGATTCTACACCATTAGCTTCTTTTCTCTCACTTTCTGCCTGTAAAATTCCTTTTCGTATATTTGCTTCCACGACAGCTACGATTTCCACGAATTTAAATGTAAGGTCAATAGTCATCTCCTATCTCACTGACTCACATCCTTTCTCAAATGCTCTTTTCTCCGTCCACTCCACTCTCATCACACCAGTATTCTCATCCTTCTCTTACCCACTTCCTGAAACCCCCTATAATCTGTCCTTCTTTCTCATCACTTTCCCTCCAGTTATGGATTAAATAACAGGCCATGCCCTTAAAAACAAATGCCAAAGAATCCTGATACTCGAAAAGAAAAAAGTATTACTAGACACACAACTTATATAAAACCAACAATAAATTGTTGCAAAAAAAAGGTATTACCAGCAATAAATAAATAAAAATTAGTTGGCAATAAATGACCCGCTGAGGTTGATATGCCATAAAACAAAACAACCAACTAAATCATCACTTTCCTCCTATGTAACCCACTGCATATTCAGAAGTTTCAAGGTTGCAGTTCTTACAATAGTGCAGAAAATCGATAATATATATATATATATAAAAAGGCAAGATGTGTGTGTGTGTGTGTGTGTGTGTGTGTGTGTCTGTTTATCTGCCTGTGTGTCTGTATTTTTTTCAGCCATTTTATTTTAGTTTTTGCTTTGGGTTTGGCTCTAAGTAGGTATAATTGTATTTCTTAGCCTCAGCCATGATACCATTTACTCAGAGGACTTATTTAGCCTTCAAAATTCAGTTTACGATGAAAAGATTTATTTGATATCGATACCAGGAAATCAAAATTTGACTTACATCCATTCATTTTTCTTCCAGTCTACGGTTTCGCTTTAATTGGAAAAAACCATTGCTTATTAGTTTTTCGTGCCAACGTCCAAAGAGTCTGAGCTTCAGGACCATGGATTAGTTTTAAAGCTTTCATTACACCTGACCAACGCTGTCTATACTGGTAGTAATCTATACATAAAAGGCAATGTGTGAATGTGTGTGTGTGTCTGTTCCTTCTGCACGCCTACATTTTCTAAGCTACGCCATTCAGAATCTCTAGGGACACATATCTACAGGGAAGCCAGGTCGACACATACTTCTTGAGTTTAATTTCAGCAATTTTCCATTTCGCACTTTTTGGCCAATGGAGCCGGTTGTTTACATTTGCTCCATAAAACATCTAAGATCTAAATTGTGTCTAAATTACCTCACGGAAATCAAATCACACGTGTCAAACGCGACTATAATATGTTTTTATAAAAGAAAATGAGCCTTTATATTTAATTTTTATTCCGACGTTTTAAAAATTCATTTGGTCAACAACAAAATTTGAATACTTTCCCCCGTAATTTTGAAACAAAAATATTTTTTAAAAAAGTGTTTTTTCAAACTAAAACAAAATATGTACAAAAAAGTGCCAATGGTTAATTATTTAATTTTTTTTTCAAATATAATATTTCATAATTCGAAAAATAAAATTAAAAAAAAACTTTTTTTTTCACTAAATATTTCCTGCAGGAAATCAACTGTCTTTAATTCGTGTGGCATTAATATAACTTTTTCCTCTAAAATTAAATGTCTACATTTTTAAATATTCTTCGAAAATGTTTGAACTGAGAGCGTAATAGTTTTTACATTTTTAATTTCAGTAAAACAAAATAAATTATTTTATTTTTTATGTTGTTCATTTAGTCAAAAAAAAAAAAATATTTTTCCCTGTAATTTTGAAACAAAAACAAACGCAATGTTGTTTACAATGTCTCACAAAACAACAAATTACGTTTACGAAAAACAAAAGAAAATAGATTTTTTAATTGAATTTTTGACAGTTTTTTAAACAACAGTTTTTTATATAATTATTTTTTTATATAACCGAGTTTTAAAAAAATTATACATTTAATATTATAAATATTATAATTATTGAAGGGAAGCCTGTTTCAAATGCGGTTTACTGGAAGACGACAATCAATAGGACACTGCAATGGCGCAAGTGTCTTGCATCTTCTCCTACTACTTAAATATGCTGAGTTAAACGGGCAATGCCGGGCTCTGACGCTAGTACTTATTAAAAGATAAATATATTATTAATGAACAGAAAAATATCCGTTAGAAACAGAGAAATGTGTTGCGAATTTTTATGTAATCAGTGAATGCAGGACAATTTATTTACAATTGAAATCAAGATTTTCCTTCTGTATCATTATAATCTTCACTTCGTATTTTACATCTACATACTTATACAACCACACACTTCATTCAGTAACACTCTACACCGATAGTCTCTTGGGCCCTGTATTAATAATTGCTAATATATAAAACAAACCTACACAGCAAAAAAGAAGCAAGAAAAAAAAAGAATTTGGATAAAGGTGGATTGATTCGTTTTCTCCAGCTTATCAACGCTTTGCATCTTATTTAAATTCAGAAAGATATTTTTGGAATATAACATTTTTGAAGTGATAAAATTATTTAGTGTTACAAATATTACTAATTAACCTATAGCAAGTGTAGAAGAGATGGATTAATATCTT
Source organism: Ascarosepion bandense (assembly GCA_037127315.1). Taxonomy (NCBI): domain Eukaryota; kingdom Metazoa; phylum Mollusca; class Cephalopoda; order Sepiida; family Sepiidae; genus Ascarosepion; species Ascarosepion bandense. The sequence continues at coordinate 2,727,422 of JBBBDQ010001244.1, read as the reverse complement.
TACCAAGGGTCTTTACGCAAAAGTTAATACATCAAACCTAACTGGAATTTGAACCCGTCTTTCCGATTAACAATACCGAGTCATTGTCTATTACACCTCTCGCATATCCAATCTTACACCACCTGGTATTCCCCAACAGTCACCCATTTAGTTACTGACCAGGCTCGACGTCGTTTAACTTTGTTAATCCTACGGGATTCAGTGTTGGAAAAGGGGAAAAACAAACGATTAGACAACTAATTTGATCTACCTGTTTCCCAATGATATAAGAATAGTCAGCCAGTTAAGTCCAATACGGAATACACGTTTGGGCAATACTGTCTCGAAAGCGTCATGACAGAGTGGGTAGCAGATTTTCTCACAGTAGGTTGCTATTAAAACCCAATCTGTTTTACTATTTATCTCATAGCTGGAGGGAGAAGCGGCTGATTCATACCCTTCTTTTGGGTATTTGCGCATAAGTGAACCGCAATTCGTACTCGGCTCTCCGCGGCCCTGCATATGACGGTAAACTGCATCTGGCAGCAAGGCATCTGATTGGTGGGTGTGAGGAGCATGGAACCTAATTGTTGTTGTTCGCAGATCCTCCCTGACCCAGGGTGGTAGCACTTGTTAGGGTCCAAGGTATGGGCAAATAGGTAAACCCCTATCACAATGAAAATGTAAAAATAAACTCTTATATATATATATATATATATATATATATATATATATATATATATAGCAATACTTCTTTCAAAAATGTATTATTGGTAATATTTTTTCTTAAAAATATATATTTTTCTATAAAGGTCTCTTATAAAGTAAGTAGCTAACCTAGAGAGCCAACGAACCTACCAAGGTTTCACTAAATTGTATCTTCAGGGAAGGTTGGTCTTACTTTGTTTGCTCTACTTGTGTATTGAGCGCTTTACGTGTTAGGTTACTCATCTCGGTTTCTTTTCTTTCGACTAGTACTTTGACTAATGTTCAATTGCTTAGTTTGTTTCTTTTTTTGTTACCATCTTTTAGCCACCGCGTTTGTACTCGGTGGGTTTTTCGAGACGTGCTAACCGACAAATTTACAGTTTATATATATATATATATATATATATATATATATATATACATATATATATATATATTTTAATTCAGATACTTCAATCCAAGGGAAAAAAGCAAGAAGGTAAATTCCAAAAACCCGATCCTAATTAATATTACAAATTTTATTTTAATATTAAAAAATGATACAGGAAGAGAGCTCCATGTAATAAATTATTACAGAGCAAATATATATTAAAAAAGGATTAATTAATTCAATGATGTTTAATGGCCATTTATATATAAGAACAGACTTATATAGAAAAATATATATTTTTGAAGAAAAAACCAACAATACATTTTTTGAAAGAGAAATTGCCATGATACATTTTTGAAGGAAAATAATTATTACAAGGAATACATTTTTGAATATAAAGCTAGAAGAAATTTTCAGTTTTCTAAAATAAAAGTATTGAAAAATCAAAAAAAAATATTTTTAATCGGAATCTGACTAAATGTAACTTCTCACTATGACATTAAGAAAAATACCTTAAAACACTACCTTTTTGGCATTAAATAACCCACAGAAGTTGATATGCCATTAAGCAAAACTCAAACTTGAACTTTGCTCTCCGGTTTCATGTTCTGAGCCGACATTCACTGCACCACACTGCATATCCTTAATGTAAAATGTCTGAATTCTAAGCTAAACTTCTGCTGTGCTTGTTTAAATTCAAATACTAAATTTTGTAGTCGTAAGACAATGCAATAAAAATGTTGATTTTTTTTCTATCCAACTTGGGATGTTCGAATCTTAGTATATTAGTATAATATGAATATTTTCCTGGCAAAATAAGACCAAGAATTCTTTTAAACCAACGAACATTTTTCTCTGTAGTTAATATTGCAGTATATGTATTTTGTATATGTAGCTTTTGTTATTATTTATATTTCACTTACAAAAATTAGTAAGCAACATTCACATCTGTTGACAATCAAAACCGTTGTTTATATGGATAAACAAATGTTATATCCTGCTGCTGACTCTCTGGACAAAAAAATGATTGCCTTGGCAGACAACAAAGGACATGTATATATATAAATATAATCTTATATTTTTTATTCTTTATCGGTGACGGTTGTGTGGAGTAGGGGTGTAGCCAGAGAGAGATCCCGCACACGCGGGAGTTGTCGGGGAATCGTTAGCTAGTCTCTGCTTCGTCGGCCAGCAGGGATCTCTCTTCTATCTCGATCCATCTTTTGTTTTTCGGTCAGAAACTCCTAACCTATATAACCCTAAAATTCCTACACGTTTTTGCTTTTTCGGGTTGTCATGTAAATGAGGTCATCTACAGACAGATAAATCTGTTAATCATCTTTGCCTGTTATGGACTTTTAAACCGATTGTCGCTTGTTCCTCGAACAATGTCTTAATGCAAAACAAACTGTGAAATGACAATTAGAATCTGTTCAAACTGAATAAGACGACTATTAAAATTAATCAACATCAAACACGTGAAAATGTATGATTGGCAATGAGACCATAAATAAGAATTTTTCATTTTTCTTTAACACAGTAGTTTATAATCTCCTGATCACCAATATCTAACATAATTATTTTAATAAAATTTCATAAAATGGATGCCTTTCACGTTACACCCAACCGCCACTATTTTTGCCGGTAAATGTAATATATGACATAAATAACCGAAAGCAATAGTGTCTTAATCCAATTTCGTTGCTGCCGAGAGACATGCAAAAATATGCCTGCCAAACCATAAGTTTTATCTGAGAAAAAAATTATACGTCTGCCTAGACTACCCTCTTCTATTTTCCACAAATATGAAATTCATAGCCTTTTTCCAGCTCAACACCGGTAAAACACGTATGTCCACTTACACAACGTGAGGTCATCGAACAATTTCTTAATGTAAAACAAACCGTGAAATGACAATTATAATCTGTTCAAACTGAATAAAGCGATCATTAAAATTAATCAATTAACCATTAAAACGAATAAAACGATCATTAAAATTAATCAATTAATCATTAAAACGAATAAAACGATCATTAAAATTAATTAATTAATCATTAAAACGAATAAAACGATCATTAAAATTAATCGATTAATCATTAAAACGAATAAAACGATCATTAAAACGAATAAAACTATCATTAAAATTAATCTTCAAACACGCTAAAATATACCATTGGCAATGTGACCAGAAATAAGAATTTTTCATTTTTGTTTAACACAGTAGTTTATAATCTCATGATCACGAATATCTAACATAATTATTTTAATAAAGTTTCATAAAATGGATGCGTTTCTATAGCTTCAGTGAATTATAAAATAAAACTGAAATGTATACCCTTACACTAACCAAAGCAAATGTGTTCGTATGATTTGATTTCTGCATAAGCATTTACTCTTTTGTCGATAGTAAGGCAGATCAATAGCCGTTAATATCTAAAACGTCCACATGACCGTTGTTAACTAGGGCAAAATATGGCTTGTCATTTTTAACACCTCCAAATCTAAACCTCATCATTAATGATCTGTTGGATCCCTCTCTTTTTACCATCAACATGGCTGATGCTAACCTCTAAGAAACTAACTCGTTGCGATTTCTCGGGATAAGGTTCTCAGCTGATTAAACGGACAGGCAACATTGAATTCATTGCTAGGTCAGTGCAAAGAAAGTAGGTTCACTGTGTCGTGCGATACAATTTAATTAATTTCTTCAGAATCTATCATCGTTTTATATCTGTATAAATACTATTCGTCGATGCTTAGAATATTGCTGCCACATATGATCTTCTGCCTGTGCTATTTATGTTTTACAATTAGAAACTTTTGAGACACATGGAAAAACAGAGAGAATTTGCTGTTTATTTAATTAGAAGATTAAAACACGTGTTTCATATTCGTTATCTGCAACACCAGAGTCGTGGTGTAGTTTTCGCACTGAAGGTTATAATCGTGCTATGTCGGTTGCTAAGCGATTTAACGCACCCAAAATATTAGGAGCTTGGTAATCTTCTACTGAAAGCTGACTCCTTAGTATTCGGCTAACCACCGACTAATATCAGCTGCCTAGTAGTTCTACTGAACTCCATTAGAAGTCAAAAGAACTCTTATGAACTTCCTGTTAACTCTTATTAACACAGGAGGGAGAGTCCATTATCTGAGAAATAGGTGTGTTTCCCCACAACAGTATCATATCTTATTTTCTTGTCGTATACACTTAGTGGCTTCTTTATTTAGAAGCTTTTGGATATGTTATTCTGTGTCTGCTATCAATACTGTATCTGTTGTGGCGACTTTTGCCTTGAGAAAAAACAAGTTTTCTCTCCTCTTCCGAGTGAATTCGTAGATCTTCGTCGCCAATTATGTTGTGGAGTAGTTTTTCGCACAGAAGGTTATAATCGTGCTATGTCGGTTGCTAATCGACTTAACGCACCCAAAATGTTAGGGACTGGATAATATTCCACTGTAAGCTGACTCCTTAGTATTCGACTAACTGCCGACTAACATCAACTGCCTAGTCCAACTATGTCCAAACTGGAATTAACTAATAGTTCTACTGAACTCAAATAGAACTCTAAAGAACTCTCTAGAACTTCTAAGAACTCCTATGAACTTCCCAAGAACCTCTCATGAAACTTCTCGAGTTAACTTCCTGCTACTCTTATTAATATAGGAGGGATAATCCATTATTTGAAAAATAGGTGTGTTTCACCATAACAACCAGAAACTGGATAAATTGTACATTTCGTTAAACAAAAAACTACTTCAGGACAACGCTCGATCATGGCCAGGATGAGATTACAGAAACTCACCAATTTAAGATACGAGACATGATCATACCCACCATATTTTCTGGTTTTCTCGCCCACTGAATAACTCGTTTTCAAGAACTTTGAAAAATGTTTATTTAGCAAGCTTGACCTCTCATTATATTTTACTAGCAGTATAGCCCGGCGTTGCCCGGGTGTAATGAAAGATTTAAAACTAATCCATGGTCCTGGAGTTCAAACTCCTTGGACGTTGGCACGAAAGAATAAAACGCAATAGTTGTTTCCAGTTAAAGCGAAACCGTAGACTGAAAGACAAAGGAATGGATGTAAGTCAAATTTTCATTTCTTGGTATCGATATCAAATAAGTTGTTTTCGTCGTAAACTGAAATTTGAAGGCTAAATAAGTCCTCTGAGTAAATGACACTATGGCTGAGACTAAGAACTATAATTATGCTTACTTAGGGCCAAACCCGAAGCAAAAAATAAAATAAAAGGGCTGAAAAATACAGACATACAGGCTGATAAACAGACACACACACATACCGTTTATATATATATATATATATATATATATATATATATATCGATTTTCTGCACTATTGTAAGTATTTGTGGGTATCAAATTTGATTACAATCGGACCACTTCTTCTATAACCCGATTTTATCGATTATCGATTTTAGATATATATCGGGAGTACCTCGACACAAAACCTAGCTAAGAACACTCGCAGACGCTTATAGAACAACTGTGTAAACTTTTAAGAAAATTGGTTCAGCCGTTTCGGAGTCTATAGGTAATGGATGCACACACACACACATAGAGACACACAGACAGACAAACTTCCATTTATAAATCAGTTGAGATAAATAAAAAAACGGCCGTTTTCACTCCAATGTTCAACAGGTGATTGTAATTTCGAACCAAACCGTTTATTTCAATCATTAGATTTTAGTGTTCTCGTTTCATGAATCCTACTACTTTCGCATGTTTTTAGCTGTTGTGGTGCAGTGGATATCGGCTCGCAACGAGAAATCGGGGAACCGAGTTCGAATTCCAGTTGAATTCATTGCATTCACTTACGCGCAAATACCCTTGGGAAAGGTATTAATCAGTTTATTCATTCAAGTTATGGGTTAAGTAACAGGAGAGATTGGGTTCTATAGCCTTGGTCGGCCACCAGTCTAACGCAGAATGCAATGGCAACCTACTGCTGGATAATCTTCTGCCCAGTCAGTCATGTCTCTTTCGAGACATGATCGCCCAAGCGTGTATCACGTATGGCACTTAACTGACTGAAGGTTTTTTCTTCGCCCCGGCCGTCGGCAGGTATTGAAATCACAATTCTTTGTGTCAAGTCACTGTATCCAACCAATGTTCGGAGTGTACAACGACCAAAACGTCGACAATATGGCAATAAACTTAAGAAAATCAGTCCGAACAATGTAAATATTCTAAATGATTACAAAACCTCATCTCAGAGGTTTTGTAATAAACAGATCCTGAAAAAAGCCGGAGCGTACAACGACCGAATCTTGGTAAATATCTTGTGACAAAGATGATGACAACTGTCCGAACAATGTTAATAATGTAAACGTTTTAAATACATCATATCAAAATATTGACAGATCCAGAAAAAGGACGGTGAGTACAACAGCCGAAATATCGTGAATATAGCAACGGACATGAAGGTAACAGTCCGAACAATGTAAATAATGTAAACGTTTTAAATACATCATATCAAAATTTAGACTGAACCTGAAGAAGGCTAGTGCGTACAACGACCGAAACGTCGTGAATAATGCAACGGGAATAAAAACAACAGTCCGAGCAATGTCTGTTATCTCGCTAACTCGCATCTTTTCTTTCAAGCTCTTTTTTCCATCCACTCCACCCACATTACACCTGTATAATCATCCGTCTATTACCCGCCTCGCGACATCCCCTATAACTAACCCCTCTTTCTCGTCACTTTCCACGATGTAAACCCCTGGCAGTAAAACTGCCTTGCTTGGGGTAAAAGTATTAAAAAAACTCATCTAAAAAAATACAGACAGATCATGACGAGGCCGAATCGTACAACGGCCCTAAAGTCGTGAATACGACAGCATATATGAGAATAGCATTTCGAACAACGTAAATAGTTGAAATGGTTACAATGCCCCATCTCAGAAATATAGACAAATAATTAAACAACATTGGATATGCGTTAACTGGTATGCCTAATACATAGCGATATGAAAATAATGTCTATTTCTGATCGCAGTGTCTCTTGTTCATCTCTAGCAAATATTCATACCCATTGAAATAGTTTATAAAGAAAAAGAGGGAAAACAATAATAAATAAATTGTTCGAAAAAATATTTAAAACAAAAACACATTTTTGTCTTCTTAATTCGACGTACTTCCCAATAAATTTGTCTGCAGAGTGAAGCGATTTCTTGAATGCTAAGAATTATCTTCACGCTTTAATTAACAAAAAAAAAAAAGCCGGAAAGAGGGACAGAGCTTGAGAATCGCACAAGCGTAACTAAGCGAATAAGGATCCTCAAAGAGTGTATGAATCTCTCCTGAACATGAACTCGTAAATCTTTTAACTGGTGCCGAGCTTGGCAAATCAAAGCAATTAAAGAAACATTGGATGGCATAATGATTTCCCTGCAACGAGAAAGGGACACACACGATAGCACTTCCGGATAAAAACGTGCGTAGAAGCAGGCGTTTGGGTAAATCTTGGACCAAATTTGATGTATAAACCGGAAATTAAAATAACGTTTTGTGATTTCCGGCCGAACATTGCAAGACCTGATTGCAATATGAACGGGGGGTTGTGTTTGAATCCGTCACGTTTGTCACAATCAATTCTACCTTGCGCTAACAACAAAAAGAAGGAAGACGATGTTGGAGTGTGGCGTTTGAAACCTGGAGAATTGTGAATGAGTATTTAGTGAGCATGTTGTAAAAAAGCATTAATGCAGCCCGAAACTGTTTCATGTATTTCCAAATGAGCAACAATTTTGTTCATGTTATCTGGTTCTTCAATCCATTAATAGTGATTCGTATTCTTATCGAGTGGTTATAAAACTATTAAGCCGAGGCCAGAATGTATAATTGTTATTTGTATGTACATATAATATATGAGATTATGATACATATATTTTATATAATAAGAACAATTAGAAGAGAGTGCTAGATTGCTATGTGATGTCAGTTCTTCAATACAGTAGTGAATGTTGGACAATATCATCGAAGATGAAGGAAAAACTTGAAGCAGCGGAAATGTGGTTCTACAGAAGGATGTTGGGGATATCATGGATCGAGCACGTGAGCAATGATGAGGAGTTGAAAAGAATGGTAACAAAAAGAAAATTGATAGTGAGCATCAGTAAGAGACAACTGAAGTTCCTGGGGCATACAATGAGGAAAGAGGGCTTGGAGAACCTGACACTGACAAGCCAGATAGAGAAAAAAGAGATTGAGGAAGGCAGCGGAAAACATATTTGAAGGGCCTGAGCAGGTGGATGACAGAACGGAGGTTGCGTGGTTTAAGAGGAGAAAACGTACTAAGAGCCACCAGGGATAGGGAGACAGAAAAAGCCATGATCGCCTACGTCCTGAAAGGACAGGGCACATAGAAAAAGAACAATATTAAGGAACAATTTATGACAAAGTGGAAAAGGTTTTCTTGTGACGCTTTTCTTCAGGACTTCATCGGACAACTGCTGGGGATGTTTTTGTTTTTTTTTTCATTTAGATGTTTTTGTTTCTATCAATTGGGGTACTAGATATCCCACACTGTGATAATCTAAGTTCTACCAGGACTAATGAAATGTAGCAAGAACCAGGTGCAGATATACTGAAGATGACCTTGCGATCAAGGCACTTTCTATACATTTACTTTACAGTGGATTGTTCTTCTTTGATCAGTGTAGAATATTTTATATAAAAAATTCTGACCAGTAGCGTTACTGTCGGCAAACAACATATTTGATTAATTGTTTTGTGAAATTTCGCTTTTTTGGGCTTACGGCCTATCACGTTGAATACATCGGTTCTCGCTCTATCAGTGAAGTTAAGCAACGTTAAGCCTGGTCAGTACTTAGATGGGTGACCGCTTAGGAATAGCAGGTGTGGTAACCGTATAGTGACGGATGTGCGTTGTGGTGCAGTGGATATCGGCTCGGAAAGAGAAATCGGTGAGCCAAGTTCGAATCCCAGTTGAATACCCTGCATTCACTTAAGCACTGGTACCCTTGGGAAATGTATTAATCCGTTGTTTCCCTCCAGTTATGGGATAAATAATAAGGGTAGGACTTGGGGACCCTGCCCTTAAAAACAAATCCCAATGAATCTTGATACAAAACCAAAACAAATAAACTAAATGAAACAAATCAAAAATGATTTTCAGCATTAAATAGCCCAATGAAGGTTGATATGCTGGTTAAATAAATCAACCAACCAACCCTTTTGTAATCAATCTTGTATTTATATTCCTTTAGGTTTCTACTTGTCACAGAAATACATAGGATAGTGTGCGAGACCTAATAAAAAAAATTGATGGAAAGAAAATGAAAAATAATCTTAATTAAATCGACTATATAATTTTTATTTCCCGGCTTACCCCTCGTTTGTGCGCATGCGTGGTTGCACTAACATCAGATATTTGATACGACGAATGTCTAAAGAATAAAACGCGTGACAAGAAAATTTGAAAAGACAAAATCTATTGGAAACAAAGAAGAGAGTGCTGGATTTCTATGTGATATCTGACCTCCTGTATGGCAGTGAATGTTGGACGATCTCCTCAAAAATGAAGGAGAGGCTTGAGGCAGCAGAAATGTGGTTTTACTAAAGGATGCTGAAGATACTATGAACTGAGCACGTGACTAACGGTGAGATGTTGGGGAGGATAGAAACAAGAAGAAAACTCATACTTAACATAAGGAAGAGACAAATGAGGTTTCTGGAATATGTAATGAGTAAAGAGGGCCTGGAGAATTTAATACTCACAGGGCGGATAAAGGGAAAGAGTGACAAGAAAAATCAGCGCGAGGCCTGTTTGATATGCCTAAGCAAATAGATGGCAGAGCGGTGTTTGGGAGAGATACCAAGCGGAAGAATTTTGAGAGCGACGACAGATAGAGCCAAGCGAAATTCCAAGATCGCGTACGTCTTGAAAGGAACAGGGCACATGAAGAAGAATACTTATATAATATATGTTGTAAATAAGTATATCAGGTTATGAAGAATTTCCGATGCATTTTAACTTTGTTCTAATATAATATTATGCGCGTACCCCTGACGTTAAAAATGACAGCAAAATATTTAAGATGATTGTTAGCTGTTTACTCATAAGTTATCACCTGAGTGTGACATATTTATGTATTATTGCACAAAAATAATATAAGTCATAGCAACGAGCAAACACGGAGTAAGAGTTTTTGTAACTGGTAGTAAAGTATAATAACTGGTAGTAATGAGAATGAACTGACCCATCACTGCCTCCCCATTGTCTCTCAAATTAACTGAGCTGACGCTGCTTCGCTGTTGTCTCCCTCTCTCCATGAACATCACAGGAGGGAAATAAATAAATAAATATATATATATATTATACTTTACAAGATGTACAAACTAAAAACTACTACAAAAATTTACATTTTGTTTCGACATTGAAAGAACAATGTCTCTTAGACATTCTAATGTTCTAAAGTATAATTTATTATAAATATTCATTGCTCTATTTTTATATTGAGCACTGCTTTAAATTAATATATTGAACGTTATAATTTTTCCTTGTTCCTTAGTCATATATATATATATATATATATATATATATACAACAATCTTTAATAGAATTTCCTCGAGCCACAAGATTAGCAACTAGGTCCCACCATTTTACTGTGAAACCAATAAATTGTAAACACAAATTCTACTCCAGTATTTTCTTCTCTCGCACTTCCCGCCTGTGGAATTCACTTCCGTTTACTTGCTTTCCCGACAGCTACATTATTCAGGAATTCAAATGTAAAGTCAATAGTCAGCTCCTGTCTCACTAACTTACATCGTCTCTCTCATGCTTTTCTACATCCACCCCACTCTCATCTGTACTCTTTTCCCTCTCCTACTCTCTTACTGATACCCCCTGCAACCTCTCACTCCTCAGCATTCCTCCTATGTAACCCCATGCACAAAAGTGGCAGTAAAATGCATTGCTTGGGGCAACATGATTATAAAAAAATAATAACAGAGAGGAGAATATTACCCAAACATGTATTGGTTATTCTTAATTTTGAAAGTGTCGTTTTGGTAGATTTGTAACAATCTCTTTCGATCAATCACTTACAAGGAAGAAGATTTTTCTGCAGTAGGTTGCCATTTCTTTCTGTCGTAGACTGGTTGTCAATAAAAGTTTATAGAATCCGATCTAGAGCCGGAGAGTGAACTAATGGATTCATAACTGGAAGAAGAAGAGATAAATTAATATCTTTCCAACTTTTGCGCGTAAGTGAAAGCCATGACTTCAGCTGGGAATTCGAACTCGGATTTTCCGATTTTCCCTTTCTCGAGCTGATATCCATTGCATAACAAATTTGGGTGCTATCTATTAAAATTTATTCTATGTTAGAATTATATTGATTATTTATAGTATGTTGATCTACGTGTGCTGAATCTGAGTTGATTTGACCAAAAAACAAATCAACTTAGGAAAATCTTGTGGCGACTGTAAATATTTAATGGTGCTTATTTATTTGATATTTGGAGATAAAAACAAATTCCCCGGCGGTTATACGAAATCATAGGCAGCATTATTTTACATGTAATGCATTTTTGAGATAATGAATTATTTCTCATGAATTTTCTTTGACGTTTTTGATTTTCTTTCAATAACTGTTATGTAGGTACGTCCACTCATTTTGATATCTAAATTTTACATTGAATTTTTAAAAATAAAAAAGTATTTTGAAATTTTTATTTTAGTTTTAATTGAAAGCTAAATGATTAAACTTACTATTTCTAGTAACCAAAATAATTTGGTGTATTTCAAACAGAAATTACTTTGATTGATTAAAAGTTTTCAATTCTTTATTTTTAATCTTAAAAAATTTCGGTCATTTCTAAACAAAAAAAAATGTTCCATTTTAAAATCTTGCAAAAATAACATAGACATTAGTGATACATTATTTTTAAAAAGTTACTAAATTTTCTGTTAAATTTAATCTGATTTATACACGTATTACTTATTAATAGCGCGAAAGTTAGAATAAAACTATTTCTTAATCAAAAAGTTCAACTTTTTGACCTGTCCACCGTATATCAATCGTGTTGGTAGGTTGTCATATTAGAGATAAGTGTATGGCGATCACAATTGAAAAGTTTTTCAAATTTTTGTGAGGTGGGTAAGAGGAGGTAACTCTGACCTTTTAATTTGCATATAAAAATTACCATACAAAAAATCAAATACACACAAAAAATATTATTTTAAAAATATGAATGTCAAACGATTCGTATTAAACTTTTCAATTTTCGATAGGCATTATAATTTTCAATTATTAACTTAAAAATTTAACCACAACAAATCTTTGAAGTATCTTTAAAATATTTTTGAAATTTTATAAATTATTATAATAAAATAATGAAAACAATTCTTTTAAAATTTCATTATTGATCGAAAAAAATTCTTCTTCAGACTGTAAATGTACTTCACATATATAATTTATTATAGTCATTTGAAGTTTAATAAATTGAATAATATCAGAGTTTTATTGCATTTTTTTATTTTACTATTCGGAACAGATGTTTGGAAGCAGAGGCCAAATTTTAAAAAATAGATAATATACATTCCCCAATGAGTTCTGTGTTTAACTAATAAAACCATTTACCGCAACAAAGTTAAATTTATTAAAATTTCATAGATTTACGTTGTGTGGGGTAACAAATGTAAAAAATATATGTTTACCAAGATTTGAAAAAAATGATAAAATCATGAATAATTTCATTTAGTTTTGAATGAGTACTGAAAGTTTGATTACAATCCCAAAATTATTTGGTTTTTGCAAGAATTTCCAAGTTAATGTGTTTGTCACTGGAAAAAACGTGAATTGTGTAATATTACGTTTCCGTTGTAAACTCTTGTAACGATTTGGTTACCCTCTATCTCAAATCAAAACAAGATTTTCTGCCACAATTTCAAACATGTTACAAGGGATTAAAAAATTAAAAAAAAATAATTAAAAAGTACATTGATTTTTCCTCTTATATAAACATTTTGATGGAAAAAGATCCCTTTTTTAAGTTTGGAGCCTTTTTTATTCATACTATGATGTTTTTTTGGCGATTTAGTGGAGGTACCTACATGCTGCTGAATTATATTTTAACAGCTTTTTCGCTTTGTTTATAATTAGGATGCCTCTGATTACAGTCAGTCAGTTAAGTGCCATACGTGATACACGCTTGGGCGATCATGCCTCGAAAGAGACATAACTGACTGGGCAGAAGATTATCCCGCAGTAAGTTGCCATTGCTTTCTGCGGTAGACTTGTTGCCGACCAAGGCTATAGAACCCAATCTGTCCAGTTATTTAACCCATAACTGGAAGGAATAGACGGATTAATAACCTTTTCCCAACGGTATTTGCGCGTAAGTGAATGCAATGAATTCAGCTGGAATTCGAACTCGGCTCCTCGATTTCTCGTTCCGAGTCGATATTCACTGCATCACAAGTAACAGAACTTAATAAAGTATTTATCTTTGTTTATCAAATTGGGTTATGCTAATCATCTTTATCAACCAATATGGTTTGAGGAATTATTGTTGATAACATTGTGTTTCATGTTGTTTAATTTCTCTCGAGCAAAGTATCCTAAGTGGTATTCAAATATGGATAAAGAGTAAAAAGTGACAGATATGCTTAACGCAAAATCGACCCCTCGGTATTCATTATTGGGGTAAGACACTTCTTGAACAAAGAATCAACAGTCTCTAAAAAGTCCCCCACGAAACTATTCAGGATAAATATTTCTAAATGAAATTATTATCTGGAATTAGATTAACAGCAGTGATCTCACCAACCTTTAATCCATCATAAAATTCAGGACAAATACTTAATAAACGGATGTGCGTTCGGCTCAAAGCGAAAAATCAGAGAGTCGTGTTTGAATTCCATTTGAATTCATTTCATTATCTTACGCGCAAATTAAGAATTTTAGCACTTCTTCCCCCAGCTATGGGTTGAATAGCCGCACAGATTGGGTTTTATAGCCTTAGTTGGCAACCAGTCTACTGCAGAAAGTAATTGCAACCTAAATCGAGATAATCTTCTGTTCAGTCAATGATGTTTCTTTCGAGACATGACCACCGAAACTTGTATCACGTATGACTCTTAATTGAATTAGTAAATACTAAGCACGAACTTATTTAGCTTATTTCATGTTCAAGATGAGAGCATATAAAGTTTTAGGTTAAATTCGGAAAATGATTAGTATAAAATTAAGAATGAGTACCTATTAATCGTTACGAATGAGCAATAGATTTTTGTGTAACTATTGTGAAAATATATTAGAACGGAACTAAATAAAATTTTTAAATATAATAGAAATGAAGTAAATAAATTTTTAAAGGATAAGGTAACTTATTTTGAAAAATAAATTTTTGAATAAAAGATAAGGTGAAATACACAGAAAATATTTTATGCTTAGGGTAATTTTGATTAACAACATAAATGCCTAAAAAACAAATCGTTAATCTAACAATTCGTTTCATATTCTTAAATAATTTCGTCAGATAACGACATTTTTTAAAAAATAGTTACACGTTCACCTATTTTATACCATTTTCTTTCTTTTGCTGATTTTGCTATCATCATACATAGCCGTTCTAACTTTTAGCCCAGCAATAATCTGATCAGTCAGTTAAGTGCCATACGTGATACACGCTTGGGCGATCATGTCTCGAAAGACTGACTTGGCAAAAGATTATCCCGCAGTAGGTTGCCATTGCTTTCTGCGGTAGACTGGTTGCCGACCAAGGCTATAGAACCCAATCTGTCCTATTATTTGACTCATAGCTGTAGGGAAAAGCGATATTTTTTGTTATTACGTATTAATTAGTGGGGGACCAGTTTATTACTTAATAACAATAGAAAACCGATCCCCCACTTTATCACCAGTAGAAGCCTTAATCATAATTACATCTATTATATTCAGTCAGTCAGTTAAGTGTCATATGTGATACAAGCTTGGGCGATCATGTCTCGAAAGAGACATGACTGACTGGGCAGAAGATTATCCCGCAGTAGGTTGCCATTGCTTTCTGCGGTAGACTGGTTGCCGACCAAGGCTATAGAACCCAATCTGTTCTATTATTTAACCCATAACTGGAGGGAAGAGACGGATTAATACCTTTCCCAAGGGTATTTGCGCGTAAGTGAATACAATGGATTCAACTGGAATTCGAACTCGTTCCGAGCCGATATTCACTGTACCACAACGCACATCCAACAACATAAAATGCCTAAAAAACAAATCGTTAATCTAACAATTCGTTTCATATTCTTAAATAATCTCGTCAGATAACGACATTTTTTTAAAATAGTTACACGTTCATCTATTTTATACCATTTTCTTTCTTTTGCTGATTTGGTATCACCAAACATGGCCGTTCTAACTTTTAGCCTAGCAATAATCTGATGCGTGGCTGATATTGGATACTTTGAGATTTGGAGCCTGAGGGCATTAATAATGTACCGATTCTGTTTATTGTTGACACTACGACTGACCCGCTTCTTTCTGTTGTCCATAGTTATCCTGACGTTGTACACAATGCGCGAAACAATGTTTCGGGGGCTGATAAAGACGGTTTGAGTGGGAAATAAGTCTGACATTTAATACCGGATGAAGCCTCTTTTCATTTTATTCACCTAATAATAGTTTCACTTTGAAGACTTTCACATCTAAACTTATTTATAGATGAAACTTTGTCTGTGTGTGTGTGTTTGGGTGTATGTGCGTGTGTGTGTGTGCCCGTTACCTATAGACTCCGAAACGGCTGAACCGATTTTCTTGAAAATTTAGACAGTTGTACTATAAGCGTCTTCGAGTGCTCTTAGCTAGATTTTGTGTCGAGGTATTCCCGATAAATAGTGAAAATCGATAATCGATAATCGAAAAAAATAGGGTTATAAAAGGAGTGGTCCGATTTTAATGAAATTCCATACACTCATAGACAAAAACATAACAAACTATATTTAGAAGTTTCAAGGTTGTAGTTCTTACAATAGTGCAGAAAATTTGATATCGATACAAGGAAATCAAAATTTGTCTTACATCCATTCATTTTTCTTTCAGTCTATGGTTTCGCTTTATCTGGAAACAACTATTGCTTTTTAGTCTTTCGTGCCAACGCCCAAAGTGTCTGAGCTCCAGGACCATGGATTAGTTTTAAAGCTTTCATTACACCTGTGAAATGCCGGGCTATTCTGCTAGTCAGGATATATTTATCTGTAGTCCAATCATTTTAATATTTTTCTGCAATTTACTTTAGTGTATAATTTAAGTTTTCAACGTTTCTGACGGACTTACTTTAAAATTTTAAATAAGCGATTTTGTAGTAATAAAATAAGCACTTGTCATCACCCCTCTCGTTTTTAACAATCCATTATAATAAATATAACGCTAAAATTTAGTCTAATAAAGCCTGTACTTGATGTTGTTAATATATTACTTATTTGGTGTTTTGGTATTTTATAATTTGTGCATTGGAAGCGTCACTGAAGTCCTGATATCGTTTCTTGTTTGTTAAGCCACCGTTTCCAAAAGAAGCATTAACAGTACCTGTAGCATTGCCGATTTCTCTCTCTCTCTCTCTTTCTCTCTCTCTCTCTCTCTATATATATATATATATATATATATTAATAAAACAAAATTTTGCTGTTTAAATCCGTTGAATAGCGTATATGTATTTTGTTAATTAATTTCGTTTTTGGTCATAATTAAATTAGACCAGTACACAGTTGTATTAAAAAATGTTCAATACAATTATGTTGTAAAACGTTTGAATATTTTTCTTTTGGAAACCAGTTATTTTGCGACCTCGGCCTCTATCTTTTGGTGTCATCATGTGACACTGTCTCCCACGGTGATACTTTCCGCTCTCCCGCGGGGATACTTTCTTTGGTTGGTTTAAAACAACCGGAGAGAGAAATTGATATTGGTGATATTATTAGTGTCCTAATAATTTTAGTACTATCAAGTGTTTCTAAAAACACGGAGGCATAAAATAAAGTTATTTTGGATAAATACACATTTCTCGCCTTTCATGTTTTTATATAAATTTCTCTTCTTTTGGAGTTAAAATTTTGATTCCGCTAATCTGAAAACGCGTAGACAAAACAAGTGTCAGAGTGATTTGATAAGGTCACCCGGAGGTCAAGGCCACTATTTAGCACAACAGTCCGAAATGACCCGAGATGGATTTGGTTCGGTGTGAGTTGGCATGATCTCATTGGTCGAGCTAAGACATTGGCAAATCGAATGGGCGGAGATCGATTTTCATTGGCCGAAGGCTGTGAGCCGGCCGGATCTCCAGAGATGTTCGAAATTGGTTATAAAAATAGATGCTCGACACGAAAGGTTCAGTTAGAGTTTTTTCAGTTGGGTGACAATTTTTGAGTTAGAGCTGCTATCAGACGAAATGTAGCGACTGGGGGAAAAATGGCCCCAGCCGGGGAGCCATGACCCACGGCTGGTCGCCCACCATAGAACTTATGGCTAAAGAATTAATTTCAAATGAAGCCTGCCGCAAATTAACTCAGAGAAGTTGATTTGGAAAAATGCGCCATCGACATGTATCATGAAAGAACGTTATTGTTATTTTTTCTAATCACGGGAGAATCGAAAATTCTGATTCTTCGTTGCTTAACTTCGGCAAACTCCGTTAAACTCCGTTAAGAACCCGAAAGAACTTTGCTGTTTTGGAAGTTACATAGGAAAATTGACAATCCTTATTATAGAGAATTAATGAAAAGACTTTAACGAAATACAAGAAGAGACTTTGGCGAATATTTGAAGAGATCTGTTTCAACGCTAACGAAACTTAGACATTTTGCTTGAAGATTAGAAGCTATGATGCTGTTGGCGAACTTTCTCTCTCCGTTGTAAAAATCATTTTCGAAACTGTATTCTTGGGAAAAGAAAGACATTGTTTTTTCTTTATATAAAGACATTCTACGTAGCTCTCCAGGCGTGCTCGACTTGTTCATTCATTTTATTAACGAGTGTCACATTAGACAGACGGTCAGCCAGGCAGTGTTACACATTTAGTTGCCTTGATCAAGTCGTGACCCGAGGGCAGCAGTCCGGCCTGCGTCAGTCTCACAATCAGACGATTTACAAACGGATTTTACTGTTTTTCAAACGCTCACGCAACAAGGATTATTAATAAAGGCCCATTTTCCAAATTATGAGAAGTTAACGATTTTAAAACATTTTCATCCATGATTGTATGATCCTAGTAGGTATTTATTGGTAAGGTTAAATTTGGTAATAATTTCTGATCTTTCTTTTAGTGATTGCTTTTTGTCTGGGAACAATAATCGCTAATTTTTCCTCCTGGCATAATCTGCATATTTTATCAGCGCTGTAAGCTTTGTCTGCTTTTACTATGCTCTAAGTTTTTGTGTCGAGGTACCCCCGATAAATATCGAAAATCGATAATCGAAAAAATCGGGTTATAGAAGGAGTAGTTCGATTTTTATCAAATATGATATACTCATAGACAAAGACATAAGAAACGATATTCAGAAGTTTCAAGGTTGCAGTTCTTACAATAGTGCAGAAAATCGACAATATATATATATACAAAAAGGCAAGATGTTTGTGTGTGTGTCTGTTTATCTGCTTGTATGTCTGTATTTTTTCAGGCCTTTGATGTTAGTTTTTGCTTAGGGTTTGGCTCTAAGTAGGTATAATTGTAGTTCTTAGTCTCAGCCATGATACCAATTTACTCAGAGGACTTATTTAGCCTTCAAAATTCAGTTTACGACGAAAAAAAACTTATATATATATATATATATATATATATATATATAAGTCTGTGATTTTCGTTAGTCCATTCATCCGTCTGTCACACCCTCTTAAATATCCATATATTCACAGATACAAACCAAATTTTGGTAAGAAATTCAAAAAGGTATGGATGTACAAACTGCAATTAGTTTTGCGTAGGGTGCGTAGCATATTGAAATAAACTTTAATTCATTTTTAATAAACTTTTATAGTTTAATATACAAAATGCTCCCGCTATTTTAAACAATTTAATGAATTAAAATAACAAATATTTATCTCATAAATATATTAAATTTTTTTGTATTTCTTTTCTTTAAAATTTTTATATAAAAGAATCCAGTTTCTAGTGGGCCCTGCATATGCGATGGCTATAAATAAACAATAAGATCAAATGCTTTAAAAATGTTGAATTTGATTCCAGATAGAAATATTTCGCATTGCCAGCTGTTTCTTTCATGCTCAAGAGTAAGAATGCCTAAGAACTTATTCTTTGCTGTTAAAGAAGAAAAAGGAACCAAATAAATTTTCTGAAAAAATATGTTTAGTCTGAAGTCCTATAAAATTGAATTAAAGACGTTGTTAAACGACGCTGTAGTGTCTTTGTCAAATACTTTCACGGCTTCTGCTCCGGTGAAATTAGCCCACTTGTCCCCCCTATTTGTATGATTTTACTCGAACCACAAGCTTAGCAACTAGGTCTCACCCTTTTACTGTGAAGCTAATAAAATGTAAACACAAATTCTACTCCATCAGCTTCTTTTCCCGTACTTCCCACCTGTTTACTTGCTTTCCCTACAGCTACAATCTCCAAGAATTTAATTGTAAAGTCAATAGTCATCTTCTATCTCACTAACCTGCATCATCTCTCTGATGCTCCTTTGTTTGTCTACCCCACTCTCATCAGTATTCTCATCCTTCTCTTACCCACTTCCTGACACCACCTATAACCTGTCACTCTTTCTCATAACTTTCTTTCTATATAACTCCCTGCACACAAGTGGCAGTAAAATGCCTTGCTTGGAGCGATATGATTATAAAAAAATTATTTTTTCCAAACATTCAGTTTATTCAAATTTCATGAATTTGTTTGCAAAATTAAATGAAACGTAAAGTATGTAAACTGAACAAAAATGCTAGCGATAACTTTAACAATGCTTAATGCTGAACGAATTTCAACACGCGTAATCATGTTGCAAAAAAGGTATATTTGCAGAAAAAACATCAAAATACACCACGTATATTGCAGATAATTTTAGGGCTAGCGAAGCAATCCTGACACTCTTTCTTCTTAATGTTTATTCGAAATAATTTTTAATTCTTCTAAACCACTAGATACTTATTAATAGCTGACTTTAAATTCCTTTTTCTACCTTTTTTGTTTAACATGATTTCGTTTAGAACTTGGTGAGAAAAACTAATTTTAAATAAAATAATTTTATTAATACATTAACATGTACATACAAAAAACCTTACTGAGATAATGATATATATATATTTATATACCCAAACATTATTGAGGAAATTTATGACAGCGTGAAAAAATATTATATTGAGACGCTCATAATGCACCAGTTGTCGGCTAGGCCACATAGTATGATAGTGCGTGGATGTAGAGCTGCTCTTAGGGTGTGCAACACTTGCTATGACAACCAACATCTAGGAAGCCTGCGAGTGTCATGCAGGACCTACGTTTTCTCATTAGTGAACACTCGGTCAAATAGGGGTGTGTTGTTGTGTTGAGTAAAGCACATGATGCACTCATTTGTCCCTTTGCGATCACTTCAACACGACGTTTTCCTGGGTATGACGGTAAACTGCATCCGGCAGTAAGGCCTCAGATTGGGAGGTTCTGAGGAGCATGAAACCACCTCTTAATTGCTGATGTTCCCAGGTCCACTCTGACCCGGAGTGGTAGCACCTGTTAGGGTCCCAGTTATAAGCAAATAGTTAACCCCTAAACTGGGGTCAAAACACTATGAAAGTATAAAAATAGACTTTTATAGAAATGTACACATAAAAATAGACTTCTATAGAAATATATATTTTGAAAGAAAAATATTACTAATAAAACATTTTCGAAGAAAAAAAATTATTACCATCACACATTTTTGAAGAAAAAAAAATTCAGCAAAACATTTTTTAATACAAATCTAGAAGACATTTTCAGTTTTCTTAAATACATTAAAACCCCATCATTTTGGCATTAAATAACCCACAAATGTTGATATGCCGTTAAACAAAACTTCCAACACGTCGTAAAAAAAGCAGCAATTTTTTTGGTTACCTGAAAAAATTATCAAGTTCAAGTTGTCATATATTCTTTTCTATTTGAATTAGGGGTTGGTAATAATTCCCTTTATACAAAACGTCTGTCTCTACATAAATCCGGAAGTTATCGATACAGTTTGACTCAATATTTCCCCAGAGGACTTCCGACTATTTATGAAATCGATGCTACGTTGCATTACTGCTCTTCGACACTCTTTCATTTCAAACTAGCTAAGGCATCCATTGCTAAATTAAATTTTAAAAAATCGGAATTGCATGGTAATATCTAATTTCTTATTACGGTTAACTCTAAACTAAGAGGTTGAGATTATAGTGATCGAGGAAGCAACTGCTAGAAAATCGATTCCACAAAATATATATTCATGGAAAAAAGCTGTTTGAGGGAAATTTCTCTCTCACCAGTGGAATTCAAAGGCAATGGTAGTGGTTTGCAACAACGTGCTTTACATGGGGTGTCTTAGACTTGAATGTTAGAACAAGTAGAACCAAGGAATGTACCTCACCGGTGCACTTTCCATGGAAATAATAATAGAATGGTTGAAACGCTTTAATATATTTGTTTGTTTGTTTGGGTTTTGTTTAACGGCATATCAACCTCGGTGGGTTATTTAATGACATAAAGGTGGGGTTTTAAGGCAGTTTTTTTAATGTTCAGTTATAGTGAGAAGGTTGATCTAGTTGAACTTTTGATGAAAATTTTTATTTTTATTTTAGAAATCTGAAGATGTCTTCTAGTTGAGTAGTCAAAAATATATTGCTGGCAATAATTCTTTTTCTCCAAGAATGTGTTATGGTAATCTTTTTCCTTCAAAAATGTATATTTTTTTGTATAAAAGTCCATTTTTATACTTTCAAACTATTTGGCCATAGGTGCTACCACACATGGTCAGAGTGGACCTGGAAACAACAGCAATTAAGAGGTTACTCACAACATCCCCAATCAGAGGCATTACTGTCGGATGCAATTTAACGTCATACCCAGGACCACTTTAATATATAGGAAAGGGTGTGTGGAATGAAAAATAAGAAATCAAGCACGTAGAGTATTAGTATATTTGTTTAGTGACATATCAGCACGTTATGGGTCATTTAACACCAAAATTCAATCTTCTTGAGAGCAAAAGTAATTATTTTTTCAAAACAATATTTTGCTTGAAATACTTTTCTTGCAGAAATATACTGCTATGAAAATTTACTATGCATTTATTTCTGGTTGTTTTACTATTAAAAATATATATTTTTAGTGTTTCGGACCAAGTTCACTGTTTACTCATCCCTGGGACACTAACAGGTGTTATTATGCTGGTTCAGGGTCGACCTGGGAACAACAGCAATAAAGAGGTGGTTACTGCCCCAGAGACGTTTTTGGGTTCTAATAATACATACAAAGAACAAGTTAACAATGAGGAAGTTTTAAGGACAATAGTAACTGTTAATACAACCGGAAAGAAACAGTCATAAACGCGCACATTCATACATCATTTCTCTCAACTCATACATTCATAACTGATGCTCCCATTTTATTTTAAGAATATGTAAAAATTCGTTCCATCACTTGACACGTGTGTACAATGCTTGTTACGTATTTTGAACGGAAATGTATTTCGTCATTGTCATTGACACATGTTACGAACATATACAGGCACATTATTCTCGTTCACATATACTTCTTTCTTCTTCTATGTGCTCTGCCCTTTCAAGACGTAGGCGATCATGACCTTCCACGTCTCCCTATCCCTGGTGGCTCACAGCACGCTTTCTCCTGTAATGTCTCCCAGCCCCCGTTATATCATCCACCTGATCAGGCCCTTCAAATATGTTATCCGCTGCTTTCCTCTATCTATTTTTCTCTCTATCTAGCCTGTTAGTATAAGGTTATCCAAGCCATCCTTCCTAAGTGCATGTCCCAGTCTCTTCCCTGATGCTCAACATTAATTTCCTTTTCGTTTTCATTCTTTCCAACACCTCATCATTTCTCACATGCTTAATTCATGATATCCGCATCATCCTTCTGTAGAACCACATTTCATCTGCTTCAAGTTTTTCCTTCATCTTCGATGATATTTTCCAACATTCACTTCCGTACTGAAGAAGTGACATCACATAGCAATTCATTATTCTCTTCTTTGTTTCTAGTGAAAGTTTCCTGTGTCTTAATACTTTACTTAGCTTCTGGAACGCGTTCTTCGCCGTGCCAATTCGCCTTCGGATCTCTGTGTCGTACTTTCCGTTTTCTGTTAGAACACTTCCTAGGTATTTAAGTGTTTGTACCTGCTTGATTTTAGTATCTCCCACCCGTATGTGGCATTTTTATTTGCATAAATTTGAGATAATGTTTTGCTGATTCAATTAAATTGTACCGGTGTCTTGTGACTAATAGTTTAAGTAACTTTGTTGACTTGAAAATTGATATACAGGTTTCACGTAACGTTTTATAAAGACTTGGTATAGTGGTTTAGGCGTCTGCAAAAAAAAGAAGAAATAATGTGATTTCAACACGTCTCTAGAATTTTAATTATTTTTTAAAAATTTATATTAGTTTTCTTTCAAATTGAAAAAAAAGCTTACAAAAGTTCTTTGCGAAATAACTTCACGCAAAAATATTTTTGTTACAATCAAATTATATGATAAAAAACGGAAAGTGTCTGCTTATGAGAATGAGTGTGTCACGTATTTACTTTTATGTATGCGTGTAATTTCGTAGCAGTTGGCAACCGATAGATAGTGAGGTAACTATGTTTTTAGTACTGAATAAATACAAATTCAATCCATTTTTGTTCCTGTACTTATTATAGCTAAACCTTTATTGTAATAACTTGTACTCGAATAAATAAGCGAAAATGTGGATAATATATAAAATGTGGAAAATTCGTATAACATACAAAATCTTTTCATCTACTATGTGCCTTGTCTTTTCAGGACGTTGGCGATCATGTTCTTCCACGTCT
Organism: Ascarosepion bandense; assembly: GCA_037127315.1. Taxonomy (NCBI): domain Eukaryota; kingdom Metazoa; phylum Mollusca; class Cephalopoda; order Sepiida; family Sepiidae; genus Ascarosepion; species Ascarosepion bandense. The sequence continues at coordinate 2,703,305 of JBBBDQ010001244.1, read as the reverse complement.
CTCTATCCCTGGCACCTCTTAGCACGCTTTCTTCTGTAACATATCGCAACTCCCGTTCTATCATCCACCTGATCAGGCCCTTCAAATATGTTATCCGCTGCTTTCCTCTATCTCTTTTTCTCTCTATCTAGCCTGTTAGTATAAGGTTATCCAAGCCATCCTTCCTCAGTGCATGTCCCAGTCTCTTCCTGATGCTCAACATTAATTTTCTTTTCGTTTTCATTCTTTCCAACACCTCATCATTGCTCACATGCTTAATTCATGATATTTTTCCAACATCATCTTTCTGTAGAACCACATTTCATCTGCTTCAAGTTCTTCTTTCATCTTGGATGATATTTTTCAACATTCACTTCCGTACTGAAGAAGTGACATCACATAGCAATTCATTATTCTCTTCTTTGTTTCTAGTGAAAGTTTCCTGTGTCTTAATACTTTACTTAGCTTCAGGAACGCGTTCTTCGCCGTGCCAATTCGCATTTGGATCTCTGTGTCGCACTTTCCAATCTCCTGTTAGAACGCTTCCTAGGTTTTCAAATTTTTGTACCGGGTTGAATCTTTTACATTCATTATAAACATATTACGTTTTTATTACGCGTTGGCACACGCACTTAAACAGACACAATATTTCTTTCTATTTTGATGTTAAATTCATCCATTGCTTTATCACACGTGACTCGTATCTGACCAATGAATCTATACCTCAATCAGTATACTGTCTCTTGGATTTTTAAATCATTCATCTTTAATCAATCTCTGAAGAAGCTTGTGAAATGTGAAACATGTTAGATTAAAATCACTTTTTCTCCTCTTTGTTCTTTACTTATTCTATTCATCTTGTCGGATTCCGTTCCTCATATTCAACTGACATATAATTCCTTGTATCTTGAAAGTGAGAAAGAAGTTGCAGATGTTCAACCTTACAAGCAATGATCTGAAAAGGAGAGGACATTAAAAACAAAAGTGTACCGTAGGTATTGCATCAGAGTTAACTTTTTCCTACATAGACGCTCTAACAATGACTAATCTCTCTCTCTCTCTCTCTCTCTCTCTCTCTCTCTCTCTCGCATTAGTTTTTATTGGTGGTGTTAAGTGACTATCATCCACTTGGTTCAATGTTTTTCCATAGTTAGGCCCTTAACGAATGCTACCAATCCTGATCAGTGTGGAATTGGGAAAAGGTGTAATTTATAGATAACTACACGCTCCTCAATACCTCAAATTTTATAGGCCTTGGTCCCGGAAGTAGATCATTGTCAAATCAACAAGCAAAAGAAGTAACAAAAGAATAACGAAAAAACAAAACAAAACAAAAAACAGCAAAGCATTTCGGGAAATATTAAATTGAGTTGAAGCAAGATTATATAATGAGAAACCCACAGGACAGAAAAGTTAGGGAATGTTGGTTGTTTTGTTTTTATGGCAAATCAACCTCGGCGGGTCATTTATTGCCAACTAAATTTTATTTATTAATTGCTGGTAATACCTTTTTCTTTCAACAATGTATTGTTGTTTTTATATAAGTTTTGTGTCTAGTAATACCATTTTCTTTTCGAGTATCAAGATTCATTGGCATTTGTTTTTAAGGGCAGAGTCCTCAAATCCTACCCTTGTTATTTAACCCATATTTAGCGACAAGGGACGGATTAATACCTTTCTCAAGGGTACCAGTGCTTAAGTCAATGCAGGGTATTCGACTGGAATTCGAACTCGGCTCACCGATTTCTCTTTCCGAGTTGATATCCACTGCACCACAACGCACATTCGTCATTAAACGCTTACAGCACCTGGTATTCCCAAGTGGTCACCCATCTAAGTACTGACCAGGCTCAACGTTGCTTAACTTCGGTGATCGAGCGAGAACCGGTGTATTCAACGTGATAGACCGTAAGCCTAGGCAATGTAAATGGATAAAAAGTTTACTGGAATAATTTATTGATGTTAAGGGAAGCAGGAGAAACAGAAAGTAAAATAACGATTTTGTGTCAATGAAGGGTAGATTAAAAGCAGAGACGGTTCAACAGATTCTCACATAATTTCAAATCGAGATGACATAAGATGTCGTCGAGATGACATAACGAATTTCTGTGAACGTCTGGCGGAACAAGGACAGAGAGAAACGTAAACGTGTCAAGTTATATCGATCAGCAAAAAAAACAGGAATTTATAGAGGCTCACTTAAAAGACGAAGCAAAATAGAGGGAAAACATAAAACAAATTATACAGAGTAAGCATTTTCATATTTTAATTCACTCCCAATTTTGAAGTCACCAGTTTTTGTTCATGTAACGTGCGAAAGATTAATTGCATTTTGTAAATATTTTGCTTCTGGGAAAGAGAATGAAAGCAACATGCAACATTAAATAGAAATTTCAAGGTTTGCTTTGATTTTGTTTTGTTTTTTTGATATCACCTTGTCATAAAAGGCTGGTCTTTGAGATAGAAGCGTTTAATAAGCTCTTCTCTTCTCAGTTTCTCAAGGGAAAAACAGTAAACAGCTATTACGTCATTTGTTCATGTTCATCAGTGACATAAAAGAACACACACACACACACACACACACACTCATTCACATATGGAGGGCACCCCGACGTGATGTAATGGTTAGCAAGCTTGTCTCGCTAGAACCTATTACAACTAAGTAGAGAGTTCGATGCTCACCGAGTGGCTCATACTTTAGGCCTTGTACCACATCTAAGCAGTGCTTAGAAAATTATATATATATATATATATATATATATATATATATAAATATACAAATATCACGTCATTTCTTCATTTACTTCATTTACCTCAGTGACATAAAAGAACACACGCACGCACACATGGGGGCACATCAGCATGAAGTAATGTTTAGCCAACTTGTCTCGCTAGAACCTGTTACAACTGAGTATTGAGTTCGATCATCACTGGGTGTCTCATACTTTAGGCCTTGTACTACATCTAAGCAGTGCTTAGAAATTATATATATATATATATATATATATATATATATATATATATATTTTAATTCAGATACTTCAATCCAAAGGAAAAAAGCAGGATGGTAAATTCCAAAAAACCCGATCCTAATTAATATTAAAAGTTTATTTTAATATTAAAAAATGATACAGGAAGAGAGCTCCTTGTAATAAAATATTACAGAGCAAATATATATTAAAAAAGGATGAATTCAAAGATGTTGAATGGCCATTTCGATATGAAGATCCTCACGGGGGACGACACATCACCTCAGCAACAGAAAAAAACCTTTCAGAAACTGAAGAAAAATTAGTCTACTTTTCCTTTTTAAATAGATTGCAAAGAAATTAAAAAATAAATAATAAAATAAAATAAAATAAAAATAAAAATAAAGGGAAAGAAAAAGAAAAGGAAAAAGAAAGGAAAAAGATAGAATAAAATCAAATAAATAGGAAAAGAAAAAAATTGACATCGTCTGGGTTCGCAAAAAAAAGGGGAGAATGTAACTAAAAATTCACAGACAGCCATGTTAAATCGACGTCAGTTAAAGAAACACGGAAAAAAGGTGGTAAGAGAGATAAAAGAAGGAAGGGAGGGAAAAAGAAAGAAACTAAAGAAAAAATTTTTTTAAATATTACAGACGCTGGACAAATTCAAAAACCTAATTTCCCCAAAACGTTGAAGTATTAGAAAAAGGCCTTTACTTAAAAAGGCATAATTATTAATAAAAGGGCTATATGTAATTTTGAAAAAAAAAATTTTTTTAGCTATTTAAATGCTCCTTTTCATAATATTCATTAATATGTATGTGTGTGAGTGCATATGGAATATATATATATATATATATATATATATATATATATATATATATATGTGTGTGTGTGTGTGTGTGTGCGTGTGTGTGTATATGTGTGCATGTATGTGTACACATGTATATTATGTGTATATGAATTTTTTGTATATAGGTGTGTACACACATATATATGTGTGTATGCGCATGTATATGTATATAAGTGTGTAATAAATTGAATGTATGTGTATGTATGTGTATGTATATATGTATTCTTATTCGTTAAATTGTGTGTATATATATGTATGTATATGTGTACTTCTATAGGTATGTATATATAATAATTGTAATTCATTTTTTTTTTTTTACCTAGTGTTGTCTTTATTTAGTTTAATTTCAAATGACCTAATTATTTTTTAAAATAATTTTATTTTAAATCCTATATCTTTTTATTCCCTTTTATTAATAATTATGCCTTTTTAAGTAAAGGCCTTTTTCTAATACTTCAACGTTTTGGGGAAATTAGGTTTTTGAATTTGTCCAGCGTCTGTAATATTTAAAAAAATTTTTTTTTCTTTAGTTTCTTTCTTTTTCCCTCCCTTCCTTCTTTTATCTCTCTTACCACCTTTTTTCCGTGTTTCTTTAACTGACGTCGATTTAACATGGCTGTCTGTTAATTTTTAGTTACATTCTCCCCTTTTTTTTGCGAACCCAGACGATGTCAATTTTTTTCTTTTCCTATTTATTTGATTTTATTCTATCTTTTTCCTTTCTTTTTCCTTTTCTTTTTCTTTCCCTTTATTTTTATTTTTATTTTATTTTATTTTATTATTTATTTTTTTAATTTCTTTGCAATCTATTTAAAAAGGAAAAGTAGACTAATTTTTCTCCAGTTTCTGAAAGGTTTTTTTCTGTTGCTGAGGTGATGTGTCGTTCCCCGTGGGGATCTTCATATCGAAATGGCCATTCAACATCTTTGAATTAATCCTTTTTTAATATATATATATATATATATATATATATATATATATATATAATAGGCGTGTGGCCGAATGGTTAGAACGTTTGCTTTCTGACCATCAAATATCACGACTGTCAATCTGTCAGATAAGGTGACTTCTTGGTGTTATCAGTCTATAGGATTCGATCCCAACTTTGGAAAGTGCCTTAAAATTATATCCTGGGTCGACCCAAGCTCTGCGTGTGAGTTTGGGTATACGTCTTATTTCTTTTAGGTGTGGTTGTGATAGTTCGAAGTCCGAGTTTTGAGCGTCCCAGCCTTGTTTAAACCGGATAACGCGCTCTCTTCCAGAAACTGTGTAATATATTTCTGTTATCCGACAGGGATATGATTGACGTCATAAGCAGTGACCAACGAAAGTGTGACTATGTCAAAGGCAGCTGGGTTTATAGGCAGAAAACATAAACAGTGACAAATAAAAATGTGATTACGCCAAAAGCAGCTGGTTTCAAAGGTAATAATCGGCGAAAATGATTGATGCCTAGATATAGATGAGGCAACGAAGCAGAATTAGGGAAGGCAAAATAAGTGAAAATTTCAGCTTATATAGGATCCGTTTTTTTGCGGGGGGGGCAAGAAAAGATCAACAAGAAGACGCAGAGGAGAGAGAAGACGAGAACAAAGCGCCCGCTATTCAACTCCCTCGTATGTGCGTGATTCCATCTGACTGCCACTCCACACAAGTCTTTGACGAAGAATAAAAATACAGGTTTATATTTTTATATATATGTGTTCTCGTTTATCGGCCAAAACGATCGTTGTTTTTAGCAGCAACAGAAGCATTATACTTGAACTGTAGCTATATAGAACAAGTGGGCTCTGTAGGTGCTGAACAAACAAAAGTGTGTCTACGCAAGCGTCTGCAATGGGGTTTAGCTACCCACCCTGGTAGACGGTTATCCTCGTATAAGAATATCCAGTTATATATAATGTAAATAAATTGAATGGCTTTATAAATCCAATAGTAATAGCTTATTTCACGGAGCTCTTACAAACCGCTCTTCAGACCAAAATTCTTCACAAAGATAAATGGGTTTGATTTATCCAGACGAAAAGAATCAAGGGAGGACAGGGGAAAAACCTGGGTGAGAGGGTTACATATGCAGTGTTAGTTTTTAAAAGAGGCTGTGTTTCTTTCCCAGGAGATAAGATGACCTTGCACTGAACATTTAGTTAGCCATTCTCAAATAGAAGACAGTAAATTTAAGGGTCGTATTTTCACTAGAAGAATTACAATTATTCAAAAGACCATTAACTCACAAACAATTTAATTCTTCCTCGCCAATTTGTTGAGGTGTTGTTGTGGCGATACCAGCTCTAATAAAATGTTCTTGAAATCCTCCATTTTGTATCTGTTTTCTTTTCATGTAGTACTTTACGAAACTAACAAATATTTGTGAAAATATTTGTCGCAAATCTTTGTCGCCAAATTGTTGTGGATCTTCATCGCCAATTCGTTGTGGAGTTGTTGTGGCGAAACTTCGCCGCAAATTTGTAGTGACCGGTTTGACCGGAAGTCAGACACGGAACACAGGAGGTAGGTTTAAAAGAGTGTATAAAAAGAACATAGATACAAACATAGGTGTTAGTAATAAATATATAGAAATAAGAAAATCTCAACGGTACAATTACACTGCTTATTGGCTGACTAGTAGCTGCCTTTAACTGCGAACTAGCTGTCGTACATAACTACCGTATTAACTGCTTCAAGAAGTTACGCAGGTATGTAACAATAAGAGGAAGAGTCCATTCCTCATAAGAGGGCACCGTAACACTTAAAAATATATCTATGCTTAGTAGTTATCTCGAAGAATTTGGACTAAAAGCATTTCCGTCGACAGTAGTGTATATAAATTAGGGACTGATTTACGCTTTTCTTTCTTCAGAAAGAAGAACGAAAAATTTTATTAGCCTTTGAAAGAGAGTAGTTTGTTCGAACTGATGAAATTTGGGAAAATAGCTGAGTATTTTAAATTTGGTTGGTTGCACTTCTTTTGATGTGCGCGTAGTGTCACTGTCATCGAGTGCAAAACAGGATCGATGAACGGGTTTAAATTTTGGTCATCCCTTTTACGTTCACTATCTTAGACATACCTCCGGGTAATATATGACTTCATCATTTTTTCTCCTTTGCTATGTTTTAAAAGTTAGAGTAGACTGGATTATCAAACCTCGGGGGACAAGAAAACTACCCCCCCCCAAAAAAAAACCACTCTAAATTAGTAAAAATTCAGTTTGCTAAAGACATCAAGAGAACGTTTCATTAGCCTGTTTAAGAAGACGTTTCAATCATTTAGATTACTAAGAAAGAAAAGGAACTTGTGGAACACATGTTCCTGTCACCCGAACACATATGGAATTAAATAAAACCCTAATTTAGTGTGAAGTAAGATCATGATTCTTAAATTTATGAGAAAATCTGTTTGGAAATTGTAGTCAGTTTTTGTGGTAGTGTTCTCATGTACTTAGCTTGGCCCTGTCATTGCGATATATCACGAAAAGTGCCTTATTGCGTAGAAGTATTACCTAGAAGTCTGTAATTCCATCTCTGAGCGTATTCCTTGTTGTTAATTTTATTCTTCCTGTACCGTGTTCTTTCAGGACTTGGGCAATCAGGAACTTTAACTTGTCCCTGTCCATTGTCATTCTTAATAATTTTCCTCTTGGTCTCTCCCCCAAACCTTGTTCCGCCATCTGTTTGCTTAGGTCCGTCTATTAAGTATGTCCCGCGCTGTTTTCCCTTGACTCTCTTTCCCTCTATCCATCCTGTGAGTATTAGATTCTCTAAACGCTGCTTCCTCATTAAGTGTTTCGGGGAACTCAGCTGTCTCATCCTGATTTTAAGTTTGCTTCTCGTTTCTATTCTCTCCAATACCCCGTCATTGCTCAGATTCTCGGTCTATGGTATGCTCAGCCTCGTTGTGTAGAACCATATCACTTCCGTTTAAAGCCTCTCCTCAATCTGAACTTAGAAGCTAAAAACATAGAGAATTTATGAGAGACCCTAATAAACAATATAAGTGTAAAAATGTTGATGGAAGTGAGATATTTATGGCATAAACACCTGTAGAGGACAATTTCATGTCTAAATAACAGTATCGAGTAAATTGCTACGTCTTACTATAGGAAAGTTTGTTAACTGTGTCGTGTTAGAAAATTTTATCGCTAGAGTACATATTACACTCGTAATAGGTCTACCATTTGTCCTTGCATTGAATTTTGCTGCCAAATTGGGTTTGGAGTTTCTACACACTATTAGGAGTTACAGGCAGAACTTTTTCTTAAACATACATTTAATATAAGCACTCTTTGAAAAATCGAATAGTATTGACATGATTCTATAGCATTCTAGTAGCTTTTGTTGAAGACAACATGTGAGTTCCACGTACCTCGATAAACATTCGTTCTTCAACCAGCGTTGAATTTGTAAAACAAATTTCGAATGAAAATAGTTGTTGTGTACGTGCAAAGTGATAGATATGCAGCCTTTGCTAGGCATTATAATGTTCCCAGTTCGACAATAGGCAGCATTGTCAAGAAGTATATCGGGGCTCATTGTGTTGGGAATAAGATGAAAACGGTCAATGTCTGAGAGAATTGAAAGAAAATATGTTAGAGATGTTACAATAACGTTCCACTTAACGGCAAGGACATTGTCAATGATGAACAGACAGAAGGATTAAATGTATTGATGAACAGGATTTCTAAATTTTCGTCCAAGAAAAACAGATTAGATCATCAAGTAAGCAAGATTGAGTACATAGAATCTGTTGGATAAGTGAAGATTTCCTTATATAAGAACATTATCAAGTAAATGTGACGTTCATGTATGACAGCAACCTGCAGGTGATTAATATATCATACTGGCTTATTTACGAATTGAATAACTAATAGCGTTCCTTTTTTTAAATTTGATATGGGTAAGATTGTATGTACAAATTTTTATATTTATTAAATGTATAAACGAGTTAGTTTAATAATGGGACCTAAAAATAGAATATGGTATTTAAAAAAACGTAATAGGAGAAAAACAAAAAAAAAACAGATTAAATAATTTAATTATAAAAAAATAGAAAAATTTAGGCCCGTTAGGTCTAACGGCAGTAACTGGCTTGATTACGTTTACATGTTTGTGGAAAAAATGATACGGATAACTAACACGCACAGATTTAAGCATCCATACAGATACATGTATTTACAGATTCACACACTTAAGGGCTGATGATAGTTCAATACCAACATTGGCAAAATGTTCTTATATTTAATTTACAAACATTTCAACCATTACCCTACACTCAAAAAGTTTTTCAATAGAATTAATGTCAAGATTATTTATAGTTGCGTAAGAAGCTTTGATATATATATCTCGCTACATAACAACAAGTTAATAAATAAAAACATACACAGCCTAGAAAAGAATTGTAGCTACACTAACAATTACAGTAACTCTAACATTAATAATTGTAACTGCCGAAAAACAACAACCTTAGTGGTCAGTGTATAACCAAATCCATTTTCTACAAGGCTAATATCCACTCGGATGGTGACTACAGGTTCTACATTGGATTAATGTACGGTCCTTGGAAATCAAGATTTAATAACCATAAACTAACTTTTGAACAATTTTAAATGTAAGAATGGTACTGATCTCACAAAATATTTTTGGTTTAAAAAAATAACAAAGCCCAAATATTGTTTGAGAAATCATCGCGCAAACTAAATCATATAATGGAATAAGAAACAGATGTAACTTAAGATTTTACATATTTTTTATTAGCTTATATATGTATGCGTATATATGTTTATGTATATATATATATGTATTTTTCTATCATTTTATTTTATATTATTTTGATCTTGTTTTATATGTATGTTTGTTGAGTTTTTTACATTGAAATGATTTATGCGTTTACGTTCGCTGTGTGTATCTATATAAGTTTTATATGTACTATTTCTACTAGCATTATATGTTTGTGATATTTTTATGTAAGTACGTTACATTTGTCGTTTTTTTATTAGGATATGTTCACATGTGTTTTATATTAGTATATGTTCACATTTGTGGTATTTGTTTTATTAGTATACGTTAGTATACTAGTATATATTAGTATTTGTTTTATATTAGTATTTGTTTTATATTAATATATGTTCACATTTGTGTTATTTGTTTTATATTAGTATATGTTATTAAATTAGTATATATTAGTATTTGTTTTATATTAGCATTTGTTTTATATTAGTATATGTTCACATTTGTGATATTTGTTTAAAATTTGTATATGTTAGTAGATTAGTATATATTAGTATTTTTATATTAGTATTTGTTTTATATTATAATGTTCACATTTGTGACATTTGTTATGTGAGTACGTTACATTTGACTGTTTTAAATTAGTATATGCTTACATATGTAGTATTTGTTTTATATTAGTATATGTTTGTATATTACTATCTATTATTATTTGTTTTATATAAGAATTTGCTTTATATTAGGATATGTTCACGTTTGTGATATTTGTTTTATATTAGTATATGTTAGTAGATTAGTATATATTAGTATTTTGTATATTAGTATTTGTTTTATATTAGTATATGTTCACAGTTGTGATAATTGTTATGTGAGTACGTTACATTTGACTGTTTTATATTAGTATATGTTCCGATTTGTAGTATTTGTTTTATATTAGTATATGTTAGTATATTAGTATATATTAGTATTTGTTTTATATGAGCATTTGCTTTATATTACGGTATGTTCACATTTGTGATATCTGTTTTATATTAGTATATGTTAGTAGATTTGTATATATTAGTATTTTTATATTACTATTTGTTTTATATTAGTGTATGTTCACATGTGTTTTATATTAGTATATGTTCGCATTTGTGATATTTGTTTTATATTAGTATAGGTCAATATATTAGTATCTATTAGTATATGTTTTATATTAATATTTGTTTTATACTAATATATGTTCATAGTTGTAATATTCTTTATATTAGTAGATGTTAGTATATTAGTATATATTAGTATTTGTTTTATATTAGTATATATACACATTTCTGATATTTGTTTCATATTAGTATATGTTAGTATATTAAAATATATTAGTGTTTGCTTTATCTTAGTATATGTACCCATTTTTATGTTTATAAACTTTTTCTTTGTGTATTTTATTTATATATTTTCTGATTTGATTTTTTATTAGTGTGTATGTATATAAGTTTACTTCGTTTTCTTTATGTATACATAGTGTACTTCTGCTTTTATATTTTTATTAATGTTTTAATTATATATATATATACATATATATATATATATATATATATATATATATAAAGAATTATATATTTATATATTATATATAATACCTCAAGAGGACAATTTCGTGTCTAAAGAATTATATCAAGTAAATTGCTACGTCTTACTATAGGAAAGTTGGTTAACTGTGTCTTGTTAGAAAATTTTATCGCTAGAGTACATATTACACTCTTAATAGGTCTACCATTTGTCCTTGCATTGAATTTTGCTGCCAGATTTGGTTTGGAGTTTTACACACTATCAAGAGTTACAGGCAGAACTTAAGCAGACATTTAATATAAGCACTTTTTGAAAAATTGAATAGTATTGACCAGGTTCTATAACATTCTAGCAGCTTTTACTTTTTTACTTTTGAGGTGGATAAAAAGTCCGGTTCTTTTTCAAGAAATTTCTAGTGAAATTCGACCGTCTGGGTCAGTTCGTCCCCGTTTGTGTGGTCTTTCAAAAATCCAAGAGAATAGGGTCCCATTGTGACCAATGTATCAGTGGTTGGATCAGCCCAACACAAGGTAGCCAAATGTCATTTATTAATTTTGGAACAGGTGTTCCAGCACTTAATTGGATTTTGTTTAAAGGATTGTTTTTCCGTTGCTGATTGCATCCGAAATATGTCTTCCTCAGGTAAGTTCAGGTGTTATTTTGATGTTTGTTCTTTACTCACTTTTGGGGACAAATAACATTTGTTGCGATTTGCTTTATTGCAGTTCTTTTTCTTCACCTAGTGTTCCTGAATCTGTATTTGTGGAGTTGAGAAAATCTTTTACGTCATCTGTTGAATTTGGATGCTTTGCCAAATATGTTGAGGTTGCTGGGCATTTTCTATCAATTCTTTGTGGTGTACTTTTTCGAACGACTTGGCATAGTCTACAAAACACGGGTAAACACGGGTAAACTCCTGTTTTTCTTTCTCTCTTTCACTTTCTCTCTTTTCTCTCTCTTTCTTTCTTTTTCTCTCGCTCTTTCTCTCTCTCTCTCTTTTTATCTCTCTCTATCTCTTTCTCTTTCTTTCTCTCTTTTTATATCTCTTTCTCGTTTTCTCTATTTCTTTCTTTCTCTCTCTTTCTCTTTATTTCTTTCTATCTTCCTTTCTATCTGTCTTTTCTCTTTCCCTCTTTCTTTTTCTCTTTCTCTCTTTCCTACTTTCTTTCTCTTTCTCTTTCTTTCTTTCTTTCTTTCTTTCATTCTTTCTTTCTGCGTAATATTACGTTTTCTTTAATAGTCACATTAGGTAACGTGCCGTGAATCGCTGACGGAAAACAGAAGAAGAAATTGTAATTGAAATTTCGAACGTGTTAGAAAAGATTAAAATATTTTCAAAAGTAATGACAACAAAAATTGATTTGCCTCTTCATAATAGCATAAAAATTTTCTTGGTAAAACTTTGTATTTTTTTAGGTTTTTATCAGTTATTTTAGCATCTTGCTATGCTGGGTTTTTTTTTCAGCAATTGTGTGAAGGTACCTACTCTAAACTACATTAATCGGCTAACAATCTATTATTTATTCATACCCGAAACATAGCAATTATACTTAAATATAATTCAAATTCAACTATCACCAACCCTGAAGATTGTATGTGTCTGAAAATACATGCATATGTATGGAGGCGTAAATGTGTGAGTTTTAATTATCCGTAACTATTTTTAAAAATGCAAACGTAAACAAACTAGTTATTAGACTTAGTCCGTTAAGTGCCATTCGTGATACACGTTTTGGGCGATCATGTCTGGAAAGAGACATGACTGACTAGGCAGAAGATTACCCGCAGTAGGTTGCCATTGCTTTAGAACCTAATTTGTCCTATTATTTAACCCATAATTGGAGAGAAGAGACGGATTAATACCTTTCCCAAGGGTATTTGTGCATAAGCGAATGCCAGGACTTCAACTGGAATTCAAAATTCGGCAATCCGATTTGTCGTTCTGTGACGATATCCACTGCACCATAACGCACATAGTTAGACTTAACTAGCCCTAATTTTACTTAATTTTTATAATTAAATTATTTAATCTTTTTTTTTCTATTATCTTTTTAATATCCTTTTAGCTCTCACTACTGAGCCAGCTCGTTTATATATTTCATAAATATAAAAATTTGTATCTACAATCTTGTCAATAAACAATTTCAAAAAGAAAGGAACGCTGTTAATAATTCAAATATTAAATAAGCCGGTATGTTATGTCAATCACCTAAAGATTGTTATGATGCATGA